>ML399842.1:38236-53513 GCA_005239525.1 Nicotiana knightiana | reverse complement strand
CTTTAAAGCTTTCAATATAAACTGTTGTTTAAAAGTTTTCACCAGTTTATTGGGTTTATTGGCTAAGGCCTGATGCGAACAAACTGACGCAGTGCTAAGTTACCAGTGTTTTTATTTTGTGGTGGTTTCCAGTTTTGGCTCCTATTTCTGTCCATTCTTCTGTGTACTATTATGTTGTTCCGTTGATTAATTTTCGGTAATTCCTTCCGCATTATATTGTCATGTTGTTAATTATATCGTGAAATATTTAGATAGATATTATGTTCGGTCATTCTATATTGATGCCTGTTTGATTTATTAGACCAGTGGTGTCTTGACTAGTCCTCGTCACTACTTCACCGAGGTTAGTCTTGATACTTACTAGGCACAGCTGTGGTGTGATCATACTACACTTCTGCGCACTTTTGTGTGCAGATCCAGGTAATTGTTGTTAGTAGCTGCGCGGATCATTACCGAGGAGACTCAAGGTAATCTGCTGCTGCTTTCGCAGGCTTCGGAGTCACCTTCCTATTTTTTTTTGTTCAACTGTCCTTACTATTTCTAAACAGTTGTATTTAAGAGTTGTATTAAAATTTCGTACAGCTTATTACTTGTATTACCGGTTTTGGAAAATTGTAAATTTTGTCAAGATTCTATATCGATACTGTTGGATTTTCCTTTATTATTGTTGTTATTCAGTAAATGTTAGGCTTACCTAGTCCCTAAGACTAGGTGCCATCACGATACCCAACGGAGGGATATTTGGGCCGTGACAGGTTGGTATCAGAGCTCTAGGTTCATAGGTGCTACGAGTCATAAGAGAGTTTAGTAGAGTCTTTCAGATCGGTACGGAGACGTTTGTACTTATCTTCGAGAGGCTACAAAACTATTAGGACAATTTCACTTCCTTCATTCCTATCGTGTGAGTTCATTGATCTTGAAGTTTGAAATTATCGTTCCATTCTCTCACCGATAGTGAGGACACGAGTTGTGATTCCTGATGATGTTACCCCGAAACAAATGTCCCAAGGGTCAGAGACAGAGACCGACGAGGAACATGTACCGCAGTTAAGATGCCTACCATAGCAGCCGTTGAGGAGCTGCCAGTGATTCCAGCTGGGGGACAGGTACTGGAGGTTCCTGTTGCTACCCCGGACGTCAGGAGATCTGGGCGCTGTTTTTGAGTATAATTGGTACATTGAATCAGGCGGGTTTGATTCTAGTGCACCAGCTACTTGACATGTCAGTGGAGAAGTTCAGACTCTCAACGTCTACACTTCAGAGTAGCGAAACCATGTTGGTCAGGTTCCAGTTGTCATGGCAGCACAGCATGTGATTTCAGTTCAGCCCGCGGTTAGGGCGGCATCATCCGAGGAAGAGCACATTGGACTTGAGAGGTACAGGAAGTATACCCTCCTATATTTCAGTGGATTGGCGACAAATGATGCCCAGGGTTTCCTGAAAGAGTGTCACTGCATTTTTCGTACTTCGGGTACTGTGGAGACCAGCGGGGTTGTTTTTGTCACGTCTCAGCTTAGAGGAGCGATTTTTCAGCGATGGCAGGCATATGAGTTAGGGTATCCTGGCCGAGTCAGCTTCACTTGCATGGATTCAGGTTTCAGAGATGATTGGAGGGGGTTTGCACTCATGTCCTTCCGAGATGCATGATGCGTGGAGTCTGAGCATTTGCGTCAGGGCACTATGTCAGTATTAGAGTACGTCGTTAGATTCAATGAGTTGGCTAGTTATGTACCTCACTTGGTTGTTTCAGTTAGGAGGTGAGTCCGTAGATTCATTGAGGGACTCAGGCATGACATTCGGTTCAGGAGGACTCAAGAGTTAGAGCCGGATGCCTCGTTTCAGCAGGTAATAGAGATCGCTCGCTGGTTAGAGCGCATGTGGGACCGGGAGCAAGATGACAAATGAGATCAGGAGTGAGGGTTCAGGGAGGCAAGGAGGCCTCGTAGATCGGAGAAATCCACTAGTCCTTAATATGGAAGTAGAGTACCCCACAGTAGAAGTTTTGTGGGTCAGCTAGTTCAGTTTGCATTACCAGTTGTGCATGGGGTTTAAGGTACTCATGGGTCTAGAGTACTCGTATTTTATGTCTTCCATAGCCACGTCGGCAGAGAGGTTGTTTTGAGCATGGAGATGTTAGCCACAGGGTGAGGTATTGTTCCAGGATTCAGGCAGGTATGTTATAGCAGGGTATTTAGGTGAGTAGAGGGCGCCCAAGAGGGGGAGGCCCGACCCATTGATGTATTTCATATAGTAAACTAGAGGCCGTTGTGCTAGATATTATCTCCCGGGCATATTTTGATGTGTTAAATAGGGGCACCATTTGTATTTCATTATAGTTCTATCGGTCGGGGCGAGTTTCCCTTATTTGTTGCTTTAATGATAAGTGAGTTTCATGCTTTGCACTCTATTTTTTTTTATGCTTACTCCTATTGGGAGATTCTATGAGTGGTAACCCGTTTCTATCGTTGTTTTATTCATCATTGATAGTGGTGAGACTAGAAGCGAGTCCTTGTTGTTCATCATGGTAGGCTTAATGTGATTTTCCTAAGTATTTTGTTTACAAGTTGTGATTTGATACTCCATTGAGATATGAGTTAAATGAGCGTTATGATTTTGTTAGCCGAGATGAGTGAGCGCGAGATTTCAATTTGGTATGATATATATTCGGCATGTGATATAGAGTTGAGGGTGAGACCCTCGTGATCTTTTGTGATTTGATATGTTTGGACCGAGCTGAGTACCGCGGTGGAAGTTATATCAGAATGGGATCCTTGTGATTTGTTCATATGCCTTTCTTCTTCCTTGTTATATTGCTCTTTTAAGTCAGTATTGATAGAGAGTTATGCCTATGGGCTTGTTTGATAGTCCCTTTATATGTTTCTATTTTCATATTCAGTCATTTCGTTATGTGCTTCTTTAGTTTAGCTTATGGGACGTGTGCCCGGTGCTGTTAGCTGTGGATCGGTGATTCGGGTGTCTAATAATGAGGTATTCGTGTTTATTGCATCATTATCAGTATTATGGGGTTAGAAACCGAGTTCTTTAAGATGTGAGGTAAATTGCCAATGTTGAGTTGATTTCGGGCAGCCATTGTGATCAAAAGTGTTATTATGAGCCTATGTATGATGTGCTATACTGTGTGGCCGTGCCTTATGGGTATAGTCATGAGTTAATGCAGCTGATTGAGGCTAATGCTAGATATGGATTTAGAATCAGGTCTTTTGGAAATGAGTAGAATGTGAGAAATAAGGTATGAGGCTTATCTGTAGTGATGAGAAGGCTATATTGCAGTTGTGATGGTGTCATCAGGCTTATGTAGGTTGGGGTGACGTGGGATCACTCGCGGCTGTGTGTTGGAAGTGCGCAATCAGTGATTGGATGTGTTCGAGGTGAATCTTGGCACGTTTGAGGACAAACGTTTGTTTTAAGAGGGAGAGAATATAACGACCTGACCGGTCCTTTTGGGAATTTAAGCTCTGTTCGGTGGCGTAAGGTCTTGAACAGCTTCACATTTGGTATACCGATCTGCGTGCGTGGTTGGATTTAGTTATCGGATAATCCGGAGTCGAATTGGGAGGAAAATTTTAATTTTTGAAGCTTGAGTGATGGAAGTTGACCAGAGGTTTGACCTTTGTGTAAACGGCCTCGGAATGAGTTTTAGATAATGCCAACAGCTTCGTATGGTGATTTTGGAGCTAGGCGCGCGTCCGACAATGGTTTTGGAGGTCCGTAGAGTAATCTGAGGTAATTCGGCGGAAGTTAGAATTTTGGCGATTTCGGCCAATGGGTGAAATTTTGACATCGGAGTCGGAATGGAATTCCGGAAGTTGGAATAGGTTCGTAGCATCATTTGTGACGTGTGCGCAAAAATTTCGGGTCATTTGGATGTGGTTTGGTTGGTTTCGGCATCGTTCGCATATTTTTGAAATTTAGAAATTCTAGGCTTGAATCCGAGATTTATTCGGTGTTTTAATGTTGTTTTGGGTGTTCCAAAAGTTTGACTAAGTTCATGCGTTGGTATGTGACCTATTTTTGTAATTGGTTGAGGTCCCGAGGGGCTCGGGATGGTTTAACATGGTTATCAAAAAGTTTGAAGTTTGGAAATGCAGCTGGTTATGTTGTTCTGGTGTGGCCGTACCTGCGGATAGGGGACCGCAGGTGAAAAACTTTGGGGGGCAGGTGCTGCCCCCACAGAGGGGATTCTTGAGCGCAGATTCGGGTAGGAGCACAGGTGCGGTTTGTGTTTCGCACCTGCGATTGTGCAGGTGCGGTTAAGTGGTCGCAGGTGTGGATGTCCTGGGCAGATTCTTATAAATGAGGGTTAGCCATTTTCTTCACATTTTTGAGCTTTGGACTTCGGGTTTGGGAGCAATTTTTGGGAATTTTCAAGCTAATCGAGTGGGTAAGTGTCCTTCACCTAGAATTATATATGTTCCATGATTTTATCTTTTGTTTTATCATTTAAGTTGTGTTTTGGGTTGAAGAAAATGTTGGTTTTTGAAGAAAATTCTCAAAAAAAAAATTCATGATTTGAGGGATGAAATGGTATAGGAATTTGGTAATTTTTGTATGGTGGAACTCATATCGGAATGGGTATTCGGATTTTGTAAAATTTGACAGGTCCGAGGTGCGGGCCCGGGGGTCGACCTTTGGGTCAATTTTTATATTTTTGTAAAGACTGAAACTTTATTATTCGGAATAGTTCCTTATACGTTTTATGTGTATTTTGAAATGGTTTTAGTTGATTTTGAGCCGTCCGGAGGTCTTTCTGCCCGAGAAGTCCATTTTAGAGTTTCGGGTTGTCGTCTTCGAGGTAAGTATCTTGCCTAACCTTGTGTGGGGGAACTACCCTTTAGGATTGAGTCTTCTATGTTGATTGTAGCCCGTGTACGTGAGGTGACGAGTGCGTACTCGGACTTATTTTCAAATAGGTTGGCCTTTTAGGATTCTTAGGTCCTTATATTCCCTGTGTATGAAGTTGTATTTGTTACATCTGAGTTCCGATTGCTAGTTCATCTCTTTCTGCTTAAATTAGAAATTACTTGCTTAGTTTTCCTTTGTTGCTTATTTGATCTTAGTTGACTTAACTGAAGACTTTACCTTTTCTACTTCCGTGCTATGTCTTCCTTCATAAACTGCCTATTCGACTAGAATTGGCATAATCTCGCCCTATATTTGTTTAGCATTGATTGGAATATCTATACGTTGGTGTCAAGCATGCCCATAAGTCGTACATTGTTATTTATATGATTTTCCCTTAAGTGCTACTTAGGTTTAGTTGATAATCATCCATGTTGATATTATTTTCTTGATGTTGCCTATTACTAAGCATTGTTCAAGCTGAGTTTTATTCTGTAATGTTGATTGTTTAGGCGAGATTGGTTATAGTTATATCCCTTGCCAGGATGATTGGTATCTTATTGATGACTTGAATATTGTGAATCGTTTCTATATTTTTTTTGTTTTACCCTCGTTATATCTTTCACTTATGCTTGGTATTCCCTTCATTGGATACTTCTTATGAGTGAGTTTTTACCATTCTTGTGATTCAAGTCTTTGTATTAATTTGCTCGTCGCACCTTGCATTCTGTTTTTTGTTGCTTTTGCGCCTGTTGTGGCAATGTGTGTTATTTATGTCGGATTCTGGTTGTTTTCCTCAGTTGGTTGCATTGTATATTTAAATTGGGACTACGGACGTGTTCCGGGAGCTTTCCCCCTGTACTGCACTGCATATTTAAATTGGGACTACGGACGTAGTCCGGGAGCTTTCCCCCTGTACTGGATTGCATATTTAAAAAGGGACTACAGACGTATTCCGGGAGCTTTCCCCCTGTACTGCATTGAATATTTAATTGGCACTACGGATGTATTCCGGGAGCTTTCCCCCTGTACTGCATTGCATATTTAAATTGGGACTACGAACGTATTCCGAGAACTTTCCCCCTGTACTACATGACAAATTCTAAGTTACGGACTGAGTTCCGGTAGATTTATCTTGGGAAGATTATGATCGAAAGATTTTTATTGAAAAGTATAGCTGAAAAGGTATTTTCCTTAAAAAAAAATTATGTCTGAAGGACTTTTATTTAAAAGGTATATTTGAAAAGCATTTGTCTTGCAGAAAATTGGGGGAGTATATTTGAAAATCATGTATTTTGATAGAACTATGTTTTAAAGATTTCTCTTTCTNCCACTGGTCTAATAAATTAAACAGGCATCAATATAGAATGACTGAACATAATATCTATCTAAAGATTTTACGATGTAATTAACAACATGAAAATATAATGCGGAAGGAATTATCAAAACTTAATCAATGGAATATCATAATAGTACATAGAAGAATGGACAGAAATACGAGCCAAAATCGGAAACCACCACAAAATAAAAACACTGGTAACTTAGCACTGCGTCAGTTTGTTCACATCAGGCCTTCGCCAATAAACCCAATAAACTGGTGAAAACTTTTAAACAACAGTTTATATTGAAAGCTTTAAAGATATAATCATTTCAGGATAAAACAATTTTCCTTGAAACATACTTTCTCCGAATATACATACACACACACACACACACACACACACACACACATATATATATATATATGTGTGTGTGTGTGTGTGTGTGTGTGTGTGTGTATGTATATTCGGAGAAAGTATGTTTCAAGGAAAATTGTTTTATCCTGAAATGATTATATCTTTAAAGCTTTCAATATAAACTGTTGTTTAAAAGTTTTCACCAGTTTATTGGGTTTATTGGCGAAGGCCTGATGTGAACAAACTGACGCAGTGCTAAGTTACCAGTGTTTTTATTTTGTGGTGGTTTCCGATTTTGGCTCGTATTTCTGTCCATTCTTCTATGTACTATTATGATATTCCATTGATTAAGTTTTGATAATTCCTTCCGCATTATATTTTCATGTTGTTAATTACATCGTAAAATCTTTAGATAGATATTATGTTCAGTCATTCTATATTGATGCCTGTTTAATTTATTAGACCAGTGGTGTCTTGACTAGTCCTCGTCACTACTTCACTGAGGTTAGTCTTGATACTTACTAGGAACCGCTGTGGTGTGCTCATACTACACTTCTGTACATTTGTGTGTGCAGATCCAGGTAATTGTTGTTAGTAGCTGCGCGGATCATTACCGAGGATACTCAAGGTAATCTGCTGCTGTGTTCGCAGGCTTTGGAGCCACCTTCCCATTTTTTTATTCAAATGTCCTTACTATTTCTAAACAGTTGTATTTAGGAGTTGTAGAAAAATTTCGTAGAGCTTATGACTTGTATTACCGATTTTGGGAAATTGTAAATTTTGTCAAGATTCTATATCGAGACTGTTGGATTTTCTTTTATTATTGTTGTTATTCAGTAAATGTTAGTCTTACCTAGTCCCTAAAACTAGGTGCCATCATGATACCCAACGGAGGGAGATTTTGGTCGTGACATTGCCAAAAACTCAATTTAACCAATTCAAGCCTAATTCTACTTCGGACCTCTAAACCACATTTCGAACACACTCCTAAGTAATCACCTAACAAAGCTATCTGAGCCCTAAAATCTGCATTCCCATGTCGTTTACCAAATAATCAACTCCCGGTTGACTTTTCCAACCATAAGACCAACTTAAGAGACTAAGTGTCTCATTTCTCACCACGACCACTCCGGACCCGAACCAACCGACCCAAAATATCATAAATAGGATAAGAAACACATGACAAAGCATAAATAGGGAAAACGGGGCTAATCTCGCGGAACGACCGGTCGGGTCGTTACACCGTTTAAATAAAAAATGCAACACATAACTATCTAGGGACATTGAGAATTGGAGAAGAGCATTCCGCAATTGGTGAGGGCAACCACAAATAGAGAGATCAATCATCAAGTGGATAGTTCTTCAATAAAGGAGTGATCAACGGAGTTCTTCTCGGCGATCAACCCGTAACAACAAAGTACTGCTAGACGTTCTTGGCCATTAAGTACATCACAAGGAGGAGTGCGTCGTCCTAAATTCAAGAAAGACGTCCCTCAAGCCCTCGAATCACGGAAAGTTTTAGAGGGGAGAATCAAGGGGTACATAGAATTGTACTCACAAATATTTATCAATAAAATCTATTTGTTCTTCATATTATTTTTGTTGCAGTTTATTTTTCGAACTGCGGAAATTTATTGCGAACACAATCTGTCACGACCCAAATTCCCAACCTCAGGGATCGTGATGGCGCCTAACACCACACTTGCTAGGCAATCCAATGTTAGAACTCGAATAATTTATTTCCTTAATTTATTACTTAAGCAAAAATAAATAACTTCCAAAGGAACTTAATTAGAATAATTCCCAACAATAATAAAATAAAATAATAATAGTAACCATTTAAATAAAATGGATCATGAACTAATTATGTAAACAACTCTAAGACTACCCCAGGGTCTAGTGTCACAATCCACGAACTACTAAAGAATACTACAAATAATGGCTGAAAGAAATAGTGCGATTGTTCTGAATAATATAAAACTGTGTATGTAGAAATGGGAGAAGACTCTCGGAATCTGCGAATGCCGGCAGATGTACCTCGTGTCTCTAAATGAATCGGGTGATCGTCCTGGAATCCTCCACTACTGACTAGTACCTGGATCTATGCAAAAGAGCACAGAGTGTAGTATCAGTACAACCGACCCCATGTACTGAGTAAGTGCCGAGCCTAACCTTGGCGAAGTAGTGATGAGGAAGGCGGGGCTTTTAATGTGACGACCCAAAGGGTCATCACCTATTTTATTACTTATTTCGTACTTCCGAGGCCTTGAAAATCTCATTTGTATTTTCCTCGATTTACGTGCACAGTCCGGGCGCGTAGCCGGACAACCTAAATATGAAATTCTGTGAAAAAATACTAAGATTTGATATTAAAATGAATAAATTTGACTACGATCAACATTTTGGGTAAACGGACCCGGACCTGTGATTTGACGGTCCCCGAGGGTCCGTAGGAAAATATGGGACTTGGGCATATGCCCGGAATTGAATTTCGAGGTCCCAAGCCCGAGAAATGAATTTTTGAGTAAAATTGTTTTCTGAAAATATTTAAGGAAGTTGAAAATGAAATCTGATTAGAAAGTAATGGTATCGGACCCGTATTTTGGTTCCGACGCACGGTACAGGTCTTATATATGGTTTAAGCACTTTCTGTAAAATTTGGTTGAAATCGGATTTCGTTTGGCGTGTTTCAGACTTAAAATGGGAAATTTGATATTTGTATCAAATTTGATAGAATTCATGGATATTGAGATTTAATTCTTTGTGTAACGAATAATAAAGAATTATGAGATATTACGTCTTTGGAGCATTGACTCAAATTGTGAAATGAATAATGAAGAAATATGGGATATTACATCCTTTGGAGCATTGGCTCAAGTGATAGAATAAATCATGGAAATGAAAGTGAAAGAAAGAGAAAGAGTTATTGAAATATACCCTTGCCGGGATTTAATTGTGCAGTTGATGTTCCCTTGCCGGGATTTAATTATGTAATTGATGATTACCCTTGCCGGGATTTAATTGTTTAATTATTGTTCCCTTGTCGGGATTCCTATATCTATTCTATTTACTTCCTTGCCTTGTTTGTGATTGATGTTTGGGTGAGGAAGAGTGTTAAAGCACGAAGGGTGATGTTGTGCACTTGTCTTGGTGAGAATGAGAGTAAAGCACGAAGGGTGATGCCGTGCATTGTTTGATATTGTCTCCCTTGCTGGGATGTTGAGATTTCTATTATTGTTCCCTTGCCGGGATTTCTATTTTTATTCTGTTTACTCCCTTGCCCTTGTTTGTGATTGTTGTTTGGGTGAGGAAGAGTGCTAACGCAGGAAGGGTGATGCCGTGCATTGTTTGTTATTGGGAGGAAAGAGTGTAAAGCACGAAGGGTGATTCCGTGCCATACGATGTACCATTACGTACCATATTCATTGATTATACTATGAGGAAATAGAGTAAAAGCACGAAGGGTGATGTCGTGCCATGATTTACATTGATTACATTATACATTGCATAGTGAGGACGAGAGTAAAAGCACGAAGGGTGATGTCGTGCCATGATTTACATTGATTACATTATACACTGCATAGTGAGGACGAGAGTAAAAGCACGAAGGATGATGCCATGCCATGATTTACATTGATTACATTATACATCGCATAGTGAGGACGAGAGTAAAAGCACGAAGGGTGATGTCGTGCAAGTTTGTGATTTCTTGTCCTTGTTGATATACTGGCTTGTTGTTCCTTTCCTTATTGATATTTCTTATATGAAACTGTTATCTCCCCATAGCATGTTCCCCTTCCTTTATAATTGTTTTCTCCCTATATTTCTTATCCGTTGTATATATGTATATATGTTTAATTGAACTGCACAGGTTTATTTGGTAGTCTAGTTCTAGCCTCGTCACTACTTCGTCGAGGTTAGGCTAGGCACTTATTAGTACATGGGGTAGGTTGTACTGATGTTACACCTGCACTTCTTTATGTTGTGCAGATTACGCAGCCGGACCCGGAGGACATCATTAGTGGGAGTGTCTTCCAGCTCATTATAGAGGCTTCGAGGTATACTCGCTGGAGTTCGTGGGCCTTGGCGTCTCTTCCATCCCTTTGTCTTCGATTCTGTCTTATTTTCCTTTAGTTTCAGAGGAAGACATGTATTTCCTTCCATACTTGTATTTATCGCTCTTAGACAGTTCGTGAATTAGTGACACCAGGTTTTGGGAAATTTTGCGTCGATGTATTGTGATTGTCTTTACTTAGCTTAAACACGTATTTATTTCCGCTGTAATTTGTGCACTGATTTAGTTTATTTTGTTAGAATGAGGTTATGATGCTAGTTTAGCTACACACGTTGGCTTGTCTAGCGGGTTTAACGTTAGACGCCATCACGGCCCGACGGTGGGATTTCTGCGCGTGACAAGTTGGTATCAGAGCTCTAGGTTTCTTAGGTCTCATAACTCACAGACAACTTGGTAGAGTCTGAGGGATCGGTACAGAGACGTCTGTATCTATCCCCCAGAGGTTGCAAAGTTAGGATGACTCCACATTTCTTTTCTTCTCTATCGTGCGCTATGATTATGAGTACCGATTGAGTTTCTATTATATTCTCTCGCAAATGGAGAGGACGCGTGTTTCCCTTGGTTCCGCCCAGCAGCCTGACACTCCTGCTACAACTCCTACTTGGGGTCGAGGTCGAGGACGAGGCCGTGCTAGAGGCCGGGGCCGGGCTCAGCCTAGAGCAGCAGCCCCAGTGGAGGACCCTCAGGTCGAGTTTGACGAGGAGGTCCCAATTTCGGCAGTCCCAGTTATACCAGCTAAATTCCCAGAGGGGTTCATAGCTACCCCAGTGCTTCAGGATTCCCTTGTTCGTCTAATCGGACTCATAGAGAGTGTAGCACAGGTGGGTCTTCTTCTTACAGCACCAGCCGCGTCTCAGACTGGGGAGGTGCCCAGACTCCTGCCGCCCGCGTGCCAGAGCAGCTAGCTCCACAGTTTCAGGCTCCGGCACCTCAGCCAGCCGGAGTAGCTCAGCCGGGTATTGCAGCACCGGTAGCAGAGGGAGCACCTATGTCAGCAGATGCTTTGTGGAGACTGGACAGGTTCACCAATTAATTTACTGCAGCTTTCACCGGTTTACCATCAGAGGACCCCCATGATTATTTGGATAGCTGCCATGAGGTTCTCCAGAATATGGGCATAGTGGAGTCCAACGGGGTTGACTTCGCTACTTCTCGGTTATCTGGCGCAGCCAAGAGTTGGTGGAGAGATTATTGCCTAGCCAGACCAGCTAGATCTACACCTTTGACTTGGACTCAGTTCTCAGAGGTATTTCTGGGGAAGTTCCTTCCCATTACTCAGAGAGAGGACCTTCGGAGGCAGTTTGAGCGTCTCCAGCAGGGATCTATGTCAGTCACTCAGTACGAGACCAGATTCATCACTCTAGCCCGACATTCTCTTATGATACTTCCCACTGATCGGGAGAGGGTTCGGAGATTTATCGAGGGATTGGCCCAGCCTATCAGACTTTAGATGGCTAGAGAGTCAGGTACAGACATATCGTTCCAGGATGCGACCAATGTGGCCAGGAGGATTGAGATGATTTTGTCGCAGGGTGGTGGTCAAGGGGCTGACAAGAGGCCCCGTCATTTCGTCCGTTTCAGTGGAGCCTCCTCTGGAGGCAGGGATTATTCAGGCAGAGGTCATCCTCCCAGGCCTTTTCAGTCAGCTCTCCAGGTTTCCCATGGTACTTCAGGTGGTCGTGGTTATCAGACGCACTATTCCGATCAGCAGCCTTACAGTGCGCCACCAGCACCTATCAGTGCACCGCTGCATTAGAGTTTTCTAGGTGGTCATTCAGGTCGACAGGGTAAGATTCAGTTCCCTCAGCAGCCGAGGTCTTGTTACACTTGAAGCGATCCGGGTCACCTTGCTAGGTTCTGCCCTCGAGCATCAGGTAGTTCTCAGCATCAGGGCTCTCGTGCCATGGTACAGGCACCAGGTGTTCCACAGCCTGCCTAGCCAGCTAGGGGTGGGGGTAGAGGTGCTAGAGGTGGAGGTAGAGGTCATAGAGGTGGAGCTTAGGCCGCCATAGGTGGAGGCCAACCAGCAGCCTCCGTCCCAGAGATGTGATTCAGGGTGGTGGGGCCCAACCCCGGTGTTATGCTCTTCCAGCCAGGCCAGAGGCTGAGTCTTCAGATGCAGTTATTACAGGTACTATTCGGGTTTGTGACAGAGATGCTTCAGTGCTATTTGATCCAGGGTCTACATATTCGTATGTGTTCTCTTATTTTGCACCATACCTGGTCATGCCTAGTGATCCACTGAGTATTCATGTTTATATATCTACACCAGTGGGTGTATCGTGGTCGATCGAGTCCATCGTTATTGTGTTGTGGTGATTGGGGGTCTTGAGACCCGTGTTGATTTGTTGCCTTTAGGTATGGTCGAATTTTATGTTATATTGGGGATGGACTGGTTATCCCCATATCATGCTATCTTGGATTGTCATGCCAAGACGGTGACCTTAGCCTTGCCAGATTTGCCCCGTTTGGAGTGGAAAGGAAGTCCTAGTCATTCTACCCGCAGTGTCATTTCGTACGTGAAGGCTCGGCGTATGGTCAAGAAGTGGTGTTTGGCTTATTTGGCTTATGTGCGCGATTCCAGTGTTGAGGTTCCCTCTATTGATTCGGTGCCCGTGGTTCGTGAGTTTCCTGAGGTTTTCCTTTCAGACCTACCGAGGATGTCACCCGACAGGGACATTGATTTCTGCATTGATCTGGCTCCAGGCACCCAGCCTATTTATATTCCGCAGTATCGCATGGCCCCGCCAGAGTTGAAAGAGTTGAAGGAACAGTTGCAGGATTTGCTTGGGAAGGGTTTCATTAGGCCCAGTGTTTCCCCTAGTGGTGCTCCAGTATTGTTTGTGAAGAAAAAGGATGGTTTGATGAGGATGTGCATTGATTACCGAAAATTGAACAAGGTTACGATCAAGAATAAGTATCCACTACCGAGGATTGATGATTTGTTCGATCAGCTTCAGGGTGCCAGGGTATTTTCGAAGATAGACTTGAGATCTGGCTACCATCAGTTGAGGATTAGGGCATCTGATGTCCCTAAGACAGCTTTCCGCACTAGGTACGGGCATTATGAGTTTTTGGTCATGTCGTTTGGGTTGACAAATGCCCCAGCAGCTTTTATGGATTTGATGAACCGAGTGTTCAGGCCTTATTTGGACTCGTTTGTGATAGTCTTCATTGATGATATATTTATATACTCCCGCAGTCAGGAGGAGCACAAGCAACATCTCAGAGTGGTTCTTCAGACTCTGAAGGATAGTAGACTTTATGCAAAGTTTTCGAAGTGCGAGTTCTGGTTGAGTTCAGTTGCATTCCTGGGTCATGTCGTGTCAGCAGAGGGTATTCAGGTTGACTCGAAGAAGATTGAGGTAGTCAAGAACTAGCATAGACCAGCATCAGCTATAGAGATTCAGAGTTTCTTGGGATTAGCAGGCTATTATCGTCGGTTCATGGAGGGGTTCTCATCTATTGCAGCCCCGATGGCCAGGTTGACCCAGAAGGGTGCCCATTTCATATGGTCGGACGAGTGTGAGGCGAGCTTTCAGAGGCTCAAGACAGCTCTGACTACGGCACCGGTATTGGTTTTGCCCACAGGTTCAGGGCCTTATACAGTCTATTGTGATGCTTCCCCTATTGGGCTTGGCGCAGTGTTGATGCAGGATGGCAAGGTCATTGCTTATGCTTCGAGGCAGTTGAAGATTCATGAGAAGAACTATCCAGTGCATGATTTGGAGTTGGCAGCCATTGTCCACGCATCAAAAATTTGAAGGCTCTATCTGTATGGTGTGGCATGTGAGGTGTTCCCCAATCATAAGAGTCTTCGGTACTTGTTCAAGATAAAGGAGTTGAATTTGAGGCAGAGGTGGTGGTTGGATTTGTTGAAAGATTATGATATTACCATCTTATATCACCCGGGGAAGGCCAATGTGGTGGCCAATGCTTTGAGTAGGAAGTCAGGTAGTATGGGCAGTCTTGCTTTTATTCCGGTCATTCAGAGGCCGCTTGCTTTGGATGTTCAAGCTTTGGCCAATCGATTTGTGAGGTTGGATATTTCTGAGCCTAGTCGAGTGTTGGCTTGTACGGTCGCTCGTTCTTAATTATTGGAGCGTATCCGTGATCGGCAATTTGATGATCCCCATTTGTGTGTCCTTAGGGACACGGTGCAGTGTGGAGGTCCCAAGAAGGTGACCTTAGATGATGATGGTGTTTTGAGATTACAGGGGCGAGTTTGTGGGTACAATGTTGATGGGATTCAAGAGTTGATTTTATAGGAGGCACATAGTTCCCGGTACTCTATTCATCGGGGTGCCGCGAAGATGTATCAGGATTTGCGGCAGCATTATTGGTGGCGTAGAATGAAGAAGGATATTGTGGAATATGTGGCACGGTGTTTGAATTGTCAACAGGTTAAGTATGAGCATCAGAGGTCTAGTGGTCTATTTCAGAGGATTGAGCTTCCCGAGTGGAAGTGGGAGAGGATCACTATGGACTTCGTTACTGGACTTCCGTTGACCCGGAAGAAGTTCGATACAGTTTGGGTCATTGTTGATAGGCTCACCAAGTCAGCGCATTTTATTCCTGTGGCAGTTTCCTATTCATCCGAGAGGTTAGCTGAGATCTATATCCGGGAGATTGTTCGCCTTCATGGTGTGCCGGTATCTATCATTTC
>ML399842.1:0-37902 GCA_005239525.1 Nicotiana knightiana | reverse complement strand
AGTCGAGTATCCAGATGGCTCCTTATGAGGCTTTATATGGTAGGCGGTGTCGATCTCCGGTTGGATGGTTTGAGCCAGGAGAGGCTCGGTTGTTGGGTACAGATTTGGTCCAGGAGGCCTTGGACAAGGTCAGGATCATTCAGGATAGGCTTCGTACAATGCAGTCCAGGCAAAAAAGTTATGCAGATCGTAAGGTTTGAGATGTGGCTTTCATGGTTGGTGAGCGAGTATTGCTTCGAGTGTCGCCTATGAAGGGCGTGATGAGATTTGGGAAAAAGGGAAATCTTAGCCCTAGGTTCATTGGTCCGTTTGAGATTCTTGATCGAGTGGGGGAGGTGGCTTACAGACTTGCATTGCCCCTAGCTTATCAGCCGTACATCCAGTTTTTCATGTGTCCATGCTTCGAAGGTATCACGGCGATCCAGCCCACGTGTTAGATTTCAGCATTGTCCAGTCTGATACGGACTTATCTTATGAGGATGAGCCGGTAGTCATTCTAGACCGGCAGATTCGACAGTTGAGATCCAAGAGTTTCCCTTATGTTCGTGTTCAGTGGAGAGATCAGCCTCTTGAGGCATCGACCTGGAAGTCCGCGTCCGATATGCGGAGTCGCTACCCTCATTTATTTCCTGACTCAGGTACTTCTTTCTTCTGTCCGTTCGAGGACGAACGGTTGTTTTAAAGGTGGAGAATGTGACGACCCAAAGGGTCATCACCTATTTTATTACCTATTCCGTACTTCCGAGGCCTTGAAAACCTTATTTGTATTTGCCTTGATTTGCATGCACAGTCCGGGCGCGTAGCCGGACAGCTTAAATATGAAATTCTGTGAAAAAAAATGCTAAGATTTGATATTAAAATGAATAAATTTGACTACGGTCAACATTTTGGGTAAACGGACCCGGACCTGTAATTTGAGGTTCCGGAGGGTCCGTAGGAAAATATGGGACTTGGGCGTATGCCCGGAATCGAATTCCGAGGTCCCAAGCCCGAGAAATGAATTTTTGAGTAAAATTGTTTTCTGAAAATATTTAAGGAAGTTGAAAATGAAATCTGATTAGAAAGTAATGGTATCGGGCCCGTATTTTGGTTTCGGCGTACGGTACAGGTCTTATATATAGTTTAATCACTTTCTGTAAAGTTTGGTTGAAATCGGATTTCGTTTGACGTGTTTCAGACTTAAAATGGGAAACTTGATGTTTGTATCAAATTTGATAGAATTCATGGATATTGAGGTTTAATTCTATGTGTAACGAATAATAAAGAATTATGAGATATTACGTCTTTGGAGCATTGGCTCAAATTGTGAAATGAATAATGAAGAAATATGAGATATTACATCCTTTGGAGCATTGGCTCAAGTGATAGAATAAATCATGGAAATGAAAGTGAAAGAAAGAGAAAGAGTTATTGAAATATACCCTTGCCGGGATTTAATTGTGCAGTTGATGTTCCCTTGCCGGGATTTAATTATGTAATTGATGATTACCCTTGTTGGGATTTAATTGTTTAATTATTGTTCCCTTGTCGGGATTCTTATATCTATTCTGTTTACTTCCTTTCCTTGTTTGTGATTGATGTTTGGGTGAGGAAGAGTATTAAAGCACGAAGGGTGATGACGTGCACTTGTCTTGGTGAGAATGAGAGTAAAGCACGAAGGGTGATGCCGTGCATTGTTTGATATTGTCTCCCTTGCTGGGATGTTGAGATTTCTGTTATTGTTCCCTTGCCGGGATTTCTATTTTTATTCTGTTTACTCCCTTGCCCTTGTTTGTGATTGCTTTTTGGGTGAGGATGAGTGCTAAAGCAGGAAGGGTGATGCCGTGCATTGTTTGCTATTGTGAGGAAAGAGTGTAAAGCATGAATGGTGATGTCGTGCCGTACGATGTACCATTCCGTACCATATTCATTGATTATACTCTGAGGAAAGAGAGTAAAAGCATGAAGGGTGATGTCGTGCCATGATTTACATTGATTACATTATACATTGCATAGTGAAAAGCACAAAGGGTGTTGTAGTGCCATGATTTACATTGATTTCATTATACACTGCATAGTGAGGACGAGAGTAAAATCCCGAAGGGTGATGTCGTGCCATGATTTACATTGATTACATTATACATCGCATAGTGAGGACGAGAGTAAAAGCACGAAGGGTGATGCCGTGCAAGTTTGTGATTTCCTGTCCTTGTTGATATGCTGGCTTGTTGTTCCTTTGCTTATTGAGATTTCTTATATGAAACTTTTATCTCCCCACATCATGTTCCCTTCCTTTATTAATTGTTTTCTCCCTATATTTCTTATTCGTTGTATATATGTATATATGTTTAATTGAACTGCACAGGTTTATTTGGTAGTCTAGTTCTAGCCTCACCACTACTTCGCCGACGTTAGGCTAGGCACTTACTTAGTACATGGGGTCGGTTGTACTGATGCTACACCTGCACTTCTTTATGTTGTGCAGATTACGCAGCCAGACCCGGAGGACATCATTAGTGGGAGTGTCTTCCAGCTCATTATAGAGGCTTTGAGGTATACCCGGTGGCGTTCGTGGGCCTTGACGTCTCTTCCATCCCTTTGTCTTCGATTTTGTCTTGTTTTTCCTTTAGTTTCAGAGGCATATATGTATTTCCTTCCAGATTTGTATTTAGCACTCTTAGACAGTTCGTGAGTTAGTGACACCAGGTTTTGGGAAATTTTACGTCGATGTATTGTGATTGTCTTTACTTAGCTTAAAACCGTAGTTATTTCCTCTGTTTAATTTGTGAACTGATTTAGTTTATTCTGTTAGAATGAGGTTATGATGCTAGTTTATCTACACACGTTATCTTGTCTAGTGGGTTCAATGTTAGACGCCATCATGGCCCGACAGTGAGATTTCGAGGCGTGACATTTAACAATAAACCTGTGATATTAATATATATATATACGATCACACAATAAAAAAATTCTACACGAACAAGAAAAATATATCTGAGACAATAATTATAAAATAGGAGGAAATCTAAACACATCAATTCAAATGCTGCAACAATAATAAAGTAACACAACCACCTCTTTTAGGCCTCAACTATAACCAATTTCCAAAATTTCAAACTTTATCTTTGAATATAAGTAGTGCCAAAATATGAAAATAGTAATATAAAATAGAAAGTTTCAAATTTTTGTTTTTCAAAAAAACAAAATAGTAAAAATAAACATTTAGCTTTTCAAATCTTTATTTTCTTTGAAAATTAGTAAAAATATAAATGTCCTCCCTTATCGCTCCTTGTTGCGGCGTGCAACCCGCTCCCACCTGTCCTCCCTTATTACTTCTCCCTAAATATATCACCCTCATTGCTCTTGTTGCAGTGTGCAACCCGATCCCACATGTCCACCCTTATCACTCCTTGTTGTGGCGTGCAACCCGCTCCCACCTGTCCTCCCTTATTACTTCTCCCTAAATATATCACCCTCATTGCTCTTGTTGCAGTGTGCAACCCGATCCCACATGTCCACCCTTATCACTCCTTGTTGTGGCGTGCAACCCGCTCCCACCTGTCCTCCCTTATTACTTCTCCCTAAATATATCACCCTCATTGCTCTTGTTGCAGTGTGCAACCCGATCCCACATGTCCACCCTTATCACTCCTTGTTGTGGCGTGCAACCCGCTCCCACCAGACATATCATATCAATCTATTCATAAAGAATTTCACAATTCAGGCCAAGCCTTTCACAATACTTTTATTTCCACAATTTCAAATAGAAAATCATATAGCTCATAAGCTTTAACCAATATCATTTCACAATAAAACCAACCAGAATATAAGTAAACACCATAACACTGTCAATCCAGCTCAGTATTTATATACTATGATAAACTCAAGAGAACAACCAACATTTTTAATACACTTACAACAACAATTGGAAACAACTCAATGAAACCCAATAACCACGTGAATCTCAACAATTACGAAACAGTTAGACTGTATTTCTCACAACTTCCTCAATATTATCGGAAATGAAACCAACAGGAACATAAATATATATATATATATATATATATATATATATATATATATAATTCGTAAAAATAATGCCAAACGTCTCAACCTATACATATCCCAAGGAAACTAGCTCAAACAATCAATACTCTTTCTGTAACGACCCGACCGGTCGTTTTGCGTTATCGGACCCCGTTCCTCTAAATGAAACTTCCCATAGCGGCTTATCGTGATTTATGACTTGCGGGGACTGGTGGTCCGGGATTCGGAGGTATTTAGAGTGCTATAGGAACATTTGGTTCCTTAAGGTTGGCCTTTAAGGCCAAGTTTGACTTCGGTCAACATTTTTAGTAAACGACCTCGGAATCGAGTTTTGTCGGTTCTGGTAGCTTCGTATGATGATTTCGGACCTGGGCGTATGTTCGGAATGGGTTTATGATGACCCGGGAGCATTTCGGTGCCCAAAATTGAAATAAGAAGTTTCTTAAGTTCCTAGTGTGGTTTGGGACGTGTTTTTGTGTTATCGAGGTCCGAACAGAATTCCAAGATCGGGAATAGTTCTGTTATGTCATTTATGACTTGCCTGTAAAATTTGGTGTCATTCTGAGTAGTATAGGTCGGTTCGGTGCGTTGTTAGCGAAGTCAAGAAAACTTAAAGTTCCTAAGTTTGTTTCTAGGGGTTTTGAGGTGTGATTTTGAGTTTTAGCGTTGTTTTGGGTGTTCTGAAGGTTTGAGCGAATCCGTATTATGATTTGGGACTTGTTAGTATATTTGAACGGGGGCTCGGGTGGATCCAGGTGCCTCTCGGACACCACACGAGGCCAAAAACCAGCTGAAATAGCTGCTGGTGCACCTGTTCTGGTGTGACCGCAGGTACGGTTGCCCAGTCATAGGTGTGGGACCGCTCCTGCGGTCCCAGCCTCACAGGTGCGACCCCCAGAGGGCAGGACATTTCTCACAGGAGCGGAGCCGCAGGTGCGGGCCCAGGCTTCCTCGTCCTTTGCTCGCAGGTGTGGTCCTCGAGCCGCAGGTGCGGAACACTGTTCATACAGTGTGTTTTTATAAACGGGATTTAATTCATTTTCCTTATCTTCTTCTTCTTCCTTGGGGCGATTTCCACCATTCTAGAGGAGCAAACTACCTAGTTATTGAAGGTAAGTAAATTCTTCTCTAATATTAACTTCATATATGGATTACAAGATAAACTAACTACCTAAATTAGTGAAAAATCAAGAATTGGGTAGTAACCTAGGGCTTTCGATAATTTGAGAATTTACCCGTGAATTAGCTATAAAATCAAGTAGAAATCGTATATTAATGATCCTTAGGCCTATGGGTGAGTGTTTCCTTCGAGAATTATTGGAATCCGAGCATACGGGCACGGGGTCGGATTTTAGAATTTCTTCAAGAATGGTGAATTTACTAAATGAGTAGGAGAATTTCCATACTTTGAGCATAAATTAATGAATTTGTATAACATTTCGCTAGTTTCGAGTCCTCGGGTGCAGAGTTCGGAGTTTCAGGCGCGTTCTTGGTCCGGGGAGTGAATTCGACACGAGGTGAGTCTCCTTTCTAACCTTGTAAGAAGGAATTGTCCCCATAGGTGATTATAAATGGTGGTTTTGTCCTTATTTGTGGGGCATGCGTACGCACGAAGTGACGAGAGTCCGTGCGCAGCTACTATTATGCCTTGTCGGGTAGTTTAGGACTCACAAGCATGCTTTATGTGTTGTATCTGTGATCTTGTATATGGATTAAGTAGTCTAATATCCTCGAATCTCACATGTGAAGGCCTAAGGGGTTATTCTTGAAGTTGATATTTCTAAAATTCTCACACTGTTAGTATGTTCCCTACTAAATTATCTGGAAATCTCCTGCTAATCATGAATTTATATGGGAACCCGAGTCGCATGGATGATTCGCGAGCGGGGTAGACCTAATATTATATTAACCCGAGTCGTAGGTATGATTCGCGAGCGGGGGTGGTCTTGATGTTATATTAACCGTGTCGCATGTTCGATTTGAGAGCGGGACAGATAAATGCATCTATGGTTCGGGTCGTTCGACCCTCGGCAGTGCACATTTACTTTTCACGTCGTAATGACCGTACGCTCATAGCCTGTTATATGTTTTGGTAATTTGTGAGAAGCCATGTAATTGTAACTGTTGATTTCATGAAAAGAAAGAAGGTTAACTAGCTTGTATGACATGGAAAAAGGATGGTGCGAGGGTACTAGAGATTGTTATTTGATGCTCATTTCCTTATTACTGTTCATTACTGCTACTACTGGTTAGCCTGTACTTATTCCACATTGTCTGACCCTAGTAAGTATCACGTCGACCTCTCGTCAGTACTTCTTCGAGGTTAGGCGGGATACTCATTGAGTACATATCTGTTTATGTACTCATACTACGCTTATGTACTTAATTGTACAGATTTTGAGGCTGGTGCATCTGGTTATCCGACTGGAGCTTGACGTATATTCTGGACCTGACTCCACGGTGAGCTGCCTCCCTTGGCGATTTTCAGCAGTACTATGGAGTTATCTTTTGTTTATTTCTGTCTACTTCTTTCAGACAGCAGTACATTTTGTATCATCTTTTGTACATTCTACTAGTTCGCCTGTTTACTTGTGACACTAGTTCCTGGCACACACATAGTAGACTCTATATTTTGGGACTGTATATATATACTGGTTCATGATCCTTGTGGTTGTATTTACTTAATTTGGTTAATGTATCTGCTTTTATTTAAATGATCTAAGCTTAAAATTTGGTAAGTGTGGGGTTGGAATATCAAATAAGGATAATCTCTCTAGTAAACAACTATTGGCTTGCCTGACTCCGGTGTTGGGCGCCATCACGCCCTGTGTTGGATTTTGGGTCGTGACACTTTTCAAATAATCACAACAATATCTAACAACAGATCAACATGGCCAAATAGTCATAGAAGCAATAATGAACATATAACAATTAAGATAATCAATTAAGTTGGAAACGGGAAGGGGAATCATGTTTAACAATTAATTTGGGTGGTGCATAGATACTCGTCACCACACATATACACCACGCACATGCATTTCACATAGCAAACAAGTGGGAAGTCCTATTCCCTAAAGCCAAAGTTAGGCCAACACTTACCTCAACTCCGCAGGTCACTCACTGCTCAATTATTGCTTTTCCTTTTGAATTCACCTCTAATTTGCTCGAATCTAATCAAAATTAACTTAATATAATTAATTAATGCTAAAATAACTAGCTTTATTGAAAAATATAATTTCTAAGTTTTCTAAAAAAAGTGAAAACCCGACCCCAGGCCCGCTTGGTCTAAACTCGGAGTTCGGACCAAATTACGTTTACCCATTCACCCACGAACCCAAATATGCTATTAGTTTTGAAATTCGACCTTAATTTGATATAAAAATTCAATTTTTACAAAACTCCCTAATTCTACCCAAATCCTAAATTTTTACCATGAAAATTCTTTGTTTTTGCTTTAAAAGTGATGCAAAATAGTAGGGAACTGAAAGAACAAGGTTTGGAATTGATTACCTATCAATTGGGGATGCAGATTGTTGAAGAAAACTCATTTTTAGGACTAGAACCTCGAAAATTTGGAGAAGAAAGGGTTGTGCCCGGTTTTTAAAAGATATTTATAATAGTTGGGTTAGGAAACTGTGCGATCGCGAGTAATTAAATGCGATCGCACAGGGTAAGGAAAAATAGTGCAGTGTTCGCATGGGGAGGGGTGCGATCGCACAGGGTATTGGATTTCCCTCCCCCAGGCCAAAATTTAACTCAATGCGTTTGCACTGTATGGCATGCGTTCGCACAGCTTGGCCCAGACTGTGCTCCGCGATCGCAGGGTTATTTGTGCGTTCGCACAGTAGGGCCTTGCTGAAGCAGTGCGATTGCACTCTTGACATTGCGTTTGCACAGTACAAAACTTGGGATCCCTGAAGAGAACACTATGTGATCGAGGTTATACCTAAACGATCGCATAGTACAAAAACCTGGACACCGGATACTGAAAAATCAGCAGTTATTTAAAGTAAAAAACACCTCGTGGCCTACCCGAGACTCACCTGAGCCCTCGGGGCTCTAAACAAATCATGCACGCAAGTCTAAAAACATCATACGGACTTGATCGTGCGATAAAATCATGCAAATAACATGTAAATCTATGAATTAAACCTCAAAACTCATCGTTTTTAACAAAAACTCTTAAAGTTCATAATTTCTGAATCGGATGTCCGAATCAGATCAAACGAACTCCATTTTTCACCAAATTTCACAGTTAACCTTTAAATGTCATAACAAAGTTGTACCGGGCTCCGGAACCAAAATACGGACCCGATATCACTGATTTTTTTAAGTATTATTTCTTTTCTTTAATTCATAAGCATTTCAGCAAAACAATTTCTTTCAAAAATTGATTTTTAAGGCTTGGGACCTCGAAATTAATTTTCGGGCATATGCCCGAGTCCCATATTTTACAGTGGACCTCCCGGGATCGTCGGAACATGGATCCGGGTTCGTTTACTCAAAATGTTGACCAAAGTCAACTTTTATCAAATTTAAATTCTAAAAATCACTATTTCTCATATTTTCACATAAAGACTTTTCGGTTTCACGCACGGACTGCGCACGCAAATCGAGGTATTTAATTTTAGTCTTTTTATGGTTATTTAGCATGGAACGAAGTCTAATTTTATAAAATGACCCCTTGGGTCAATACACAATCATAACAAACAGTAATTGTGAATAATAAAATATTTAAGCAATAAAGTAAATGGCATCATGGATTTTTATATTAGTTCAGAACTAATGTGGTGTCCTAATTCAGTCCCCTTGGATTGCAAGGAGGTTATTTATTGAGCTCTTCGTATTTTGGGATGAGTACAACTTTTGTGGTTTTAAGCGTTCACCACCAACGTTTACAAGAATGATTTTCACTTGCTCAACGATAACGAACAAGGGATGGTTTAATCATGCTCACAAATAACGTACAACGTTGGTTTTTATTCGATCACCAACAATGTGTTAAATATGAGTTTCAATGAAGAAAAAATAATATATCACGTTTGATGCAGAATCACAAGGGATAAAGTAAAGTAATCAAGACTCCATATCATTCAAGCATGGACTAAGGAAACAATCTATCAACAGAAGCAAAGGAAAAGAAAAGTATCAATGCCTAGCTATGAAAAAGGAAGAAGTAGCGAAAACTCGGAAGAAGAATCAATCAATAATTTGATAGATGATTGACCGAAGCTAATATAGGAAGGTCCCAAAATCAAAGGAAAATAAGAGTGCAAAGCTCTACACTGGAGATCGTGAAAGCCCAAAATCAGGGGATCCATTATCAATCACTCAAGTAACGGAAAGATTTGTCCAGCGGAAGAAAACCCTGTCAAGGACACAAGTCAAGGAAGATAAACAGAAACTTGGTCGTATTCTTGGAAAGAGTCAATCTGCGATTAGGTTCAAGGATCAATTCCCTTAGGTTTGTAATCTCTCAAGAGTCAAGAAGGCCTCACGAAGTATATATACATTTGTTCAAGACTTGAAGCAGACATACTTTGAACGAAACATTATCACTCTTTTTGTTCTACTCCAAACAAGCATTGTATTTCTTTTTAGATCAGTTGTGTAATTAGTTAGAGAAGAAAAAGAGATAAACACTGGTAAGTCATTGTAACAAGAAGGGAAAAGTGACACAAAAATAAATTTACACCAGTAAATATTTTTTTAATTAATAATTATATTAGTTTTTTATCATCAAATTCAATAAGTGAAACCTCGGGGACAACGTAGTAAAGTGATTAAGTTTTCTTTGCAAAAGGTCATTCACGAGGTTCTACCACTATAGTGTTAGGTTGAAATTCTCCCATTGCTCCAAATCGTTCAATGAACAAAAAGGAAGGTGAGCTAAGGAAATATTATTGATTAAGATGAAAAGAAATAATGCCAAACAAATCAAGATTCAGTTCGAGTCATTTAGTTCTTGGTGAACGTGATCTGCTAAGTAATTTAATGGTCAAAGTACAAAAATAAAAAATTTGACCTTCAAAATTTAACTTAGAATAGCGACTCTTAAATAGGCTTGACCCGACAAAGAAAAAAGTAAGCATATAATATTGACGATTTTACTAATATAATATACTAACAGTATAAAATAATTTAACAAGTTCAACCATGAAAATAGTGTCCGCAATTATTAAATTTTCAACAAGCATTTGATCGTCAAATTGTTCTAATTCCATATGAATGAGAATCATGTCCGCATCTCTAGCAATAACATCGAAAATAAAATAAAAAGTCCTTATATCTTTTAGGTCAGTCGAGAACACGCCATGAAATCAGATCTGTCATAAAATTGAGAATTTTTATTTTTAAATCAGTAACTCAATTAATCATTCAACTGTTACATAACTAAATTTATTTCTCCTGAATAAAAAGGCAAAAAGTAATAAATTAACTCCCCACCTTCCTAATCCTTTTGACCTACGAAATAAGTCCAAATAGGAATGTTTTAATGATCATATCTTCCACCAGAAAAGAAGGTCAGTAAATAATTAATCCAACTCAACAATTACCTGTACATTTGTTACATTCTTTAATTTCTTGAACTATATATACAACATATAGCTCTTTCACTAGTAAAATCATTCTTCTATATATATATTTATAATTCCTAAATATTACTCTATAATGACCAAACGAAGTGCAATTTCGAAAATCCTTCTTGTTTTACTTTTCTCAACTCTTTGCTATTCCTCAATCAATGCAACTACTCCTAGAAAGCTACTGGAATTAAAAGATTTTCGTCATATGTTACCAAAATTTGTACCAATTCCTCCCTCTGCTCCCTCTTGTAAAACTAGTTCAGGTGCACCTCCTCCACCTTCGTGTCCCGACAATTGGCTACCTGTGCCGGTGGTTGACGCCTCATTGCCACCTAATGCACCACCGCCAATAACAGCCGATGTCCGTCGTCAGCCGGAATTATATATATAGCAGAGCTAGCTTTAATTTGGACGTCTCCGTTGTATGTGCATTTCTAAATTGTATTATCAGCTTTTATGAGGGACTAATTAATTGAAAAACGCACTTGAGCATAAAAATAATTTGATATGATACTTGATAGTGTACAATCTTATGAGAGTTCTTTTGCATTTTACGTCCTTAACCTATGCTTCCTTTATGTATTTCACACTTAGTAAATTTTTTCCTATTAATTTCCATATTATTTGTCTA
This sequence comes from Nicotiana knightiana, assembly GCA_005239525.1. NCBI lineage: Eukaryota > Viridiplantae > Streptophyta > Magnoliopsida > Solanales > Solanaceae > Nicotiana > Nicotiana knightiana. Next base: position 26,658 of record ML399842.1, on the reverse strand, counting down.
TTAATGTTTGTGTACTTCTTAATATTTATGACAAAATTACTCTCTTTCTCACTTGCGATAATATTCCAACAAAATCAGGCTCATAATTTTAAAGTTTATTCGGTATAGCTAGCTTGTATAGAATTTGAAGGAAAATTTTCAATCACTAACCTAGTAATATTTGTCTTTTCTCTTTTTTCATACACGCCCAAAATGCTCTCTTTCCATGTGCCTTTTCATTCTCCACATGTCATCATCTTTCATCTTCATGTTCTATCCTCTCTAAATTTTAGATGTCACGACCCAAATTCCCAACTTTAGGGGTTGTGATGACGTCTAACACCACACTTACTAGGCAAGCCAATGTTAGAACTTGATTAGCCATTTTTACTTTGAATATTTACTTAACACAATAAGACAATCTAAAAATAAACTACATCTAATAATTTTCAATGCATGCCTTCACGAATAAAATAATAAATGAATGAATAAACCAAGCCATAAACTAACTATATAACTATGAGGCTACCCCAGGGTCTGATGTCACAATTTACGAACTACTAAGAATACTATAAATAATAGGCTGAAAGAAATAATGTATATGTTTTGAGTGTAATAAAACAGTCTCTATAAAACTAAGAGAAGACTCTAGGAATCTGCGGATGCCAGCAGATCTACCTCGTGTCTCCGAATGATGATATCGGCTACTAAGATCTCCTAACGCTTTCCAGTACCTGGATCTGCACAAAAGAGAGCAGAGTGTATGTCACGACCAATTTACCCTCCAAAGGTATCGTGACGACACCTAGTCTCTACGACTAGGTTAGCCTAATTAGCGGATAAAACTTAATTAGAAATACGATAAATAAGGAAATAAAAGACATGGAATCTGAATAATCATAACGATGCCGCTCGGCTCGTACAAAATATAACTCCCAAAGACCCGAAATGTCATAGACAGTCACAAGCTTCTAACACTACTGTAGCTTTAACAAAAACTGGAAAGTACATAAGAAAAATCTCTATAAGATAGAATGGAAGGGGACTCGGAGGATTCTGCGGACGCGGCAGAAATACCTTGCAGCCTCCTAGAATCAGCAGTAACGACTAACCACGAGGCTGATAGCTCGTACCTGGATCTGCACACGAAAACATGTGCTGGAAAGGGCATGAGTACACCATATTTGGTACCCAGTAAGTGCCAAGCCTAACCCCGGCCAAGTAGTGACGAGGTCAGGTTAAGGCTCAACTGGATTTCTAAATAAATCAATTTAAAACAGTACAAAAGATAGGTAATGTCTATGGTAAGCAGTTTAAGAAAATAATATAAAGTTTTATAGTAAAGAGAGACCTCAGCTCAACACAATGTATCACAAAGTGGAATCTTCCGGAATACCGTCCTGTAGTTCAAAATAATTATGCAGTACAGGGGAATCTCCTGGAATACGTCTGTAGTCCCAAAATAAATATGCAGTACAGGGGGATCTCCCGGAATACGTCTGTAGTCCCAAAATAAATATTCAGTACATGGGGATCTCCCAGAATACGTCCGTGGTCACAAAATAAATATGCAGTACAGGAGGATCTCCCGGAATACGTCCGTAGTCCCAATTTAAATATGCTATGCAGGATGAATGACAACATAACATCGAATTTACACAGTTTATACTAATCACAGATAAGGAAAATAAAGACTTAACTAAGCATGGCGCACAGAAGATCAAGTAGGCATTTAAACACATAATCATGCTTTCCTAATCTAAGGTAAACAATATATCATATTAGAGCAAGTTCATAGAAGAGAAAACAGTTTATGTTTTAGGAAGGGAAAAATGAGATTTTTGCAATAACGGCCCGTGTACATACTCGTTTGTGATGACCCAAAAGGTCATCAAATATATTCTAGCTAATTCTGTCTTCTGAGGTCATGAAAACCTCTTTCTATATTACCTTGATTTGCGTGCGCATCCCGAGTGTGTAGCCGGGAAGCCTTTATGTGAACAACTGATAAAAATGATAATTTTGTATTAGAAATTTTAATAAAGTTGACGTCGGTCAATGTTTTTGGTAAACGGACTCGAGCCTGTGATTTGACGATCTCGGAGGGTCCATAGGAAAATATGGGACTTGGACGTATGCCCGGAGTCGAATTTCGAGGTCCCAAGTCCGAGAAATGAATTTTTAAAGAAAATTGTTTTCTGAAAAATATAAAGGCTTTTGAAAATGAAATTTGATGTGAAACCTGTGTTATCGAGCCCGTATTATGATTTCGGAGTCTGGAACAGGTTCAATATGGTTATTATGTGTTATCTGTCAAATTTGGTAAGAAACGGACTTGGTTTGACATGTTTCGGATCAAAATTGGGAAATTTGAAAGTTTATGAAGTTTTGAAATATTTCATTGATTTTGAGGTTTAATTCGATATTTTTTATGTTAATTTGGTGATTTGATTACACGAATAAGTCCGTAAGATGTATTTGAGGTTGTGTGCATATTTGGTTTTGAGCCCCGAAGGCTCGGGTGAGTTTCGGGTAGGTGTCGGAGTGCAAAACTTAGGAAAAATCTGGTGTAAAATGAGTTTTCTGATGTCTGGTGTGTTACACTATGCGATCGCATAGGCCTAGTTGCGATCGCATAAGGGGGTTAGGCAAGATGGGGGAGGCTGACTAGTACCCTGTGCGGTCGCACCTCCTGATACGCGATCGCAATGCTTGGGGTCCAGTCCTCTATGCGATCGCATACACCCCTCCGCGATCGCATAGTACCTTTTTGTCCATTAGCATTTTTCTTCTCTGCGATCGCATCCTTGTGTCCGCGATCGCAATGCTTTAAATCACTGGGCAGAATATAAACTTCCAAAAATCGGGGTTTCACCATTTTTGACATATTTTGACTTCTAGAACTCGGTTTTGGGCGATTCTTTGAGGGTTTTTCACAGAAATCGAATGGGTAAGTGTTCTTCCACTAGAATTAATTATATTTCATGAATTAGTTATTTTTTTCATCATTTAATTTGTGTTTTGGGTTGAGGGAATTGTGGGTTTTGAAAGAAAATTTCTAAAATGATAAATCATGTTTTGAAGGACCAAATGGTATCGGAATTTGATAAATTTAGTATGGTTGAACTCGTATCGGAATAGGTAATCGTTTGTCGGGCTCCGAGGTGCGAGCCTGGGGGTCAACTTTTGGGTCGATTTTTATAAATTTGCAAAGATTGAAACTTTATTATTCGAAATCGTTCCTTATACATTTTATATGTATTTTGAAGTTGTTTTAGTTGATTTTGAGCCATCTGGAGGACTTCCCGCCCGAGAAGTCTATTTCTAACTACAGGATTGTCGTCTTTGAGGTAAGTATCTTTCCTAACCTTGTGGGGGGGAACTACCCCTTCGGATTGAGTCTTCCTTGTTGATTGTAGTCCGAGTAAGCGAGGTGACAAGTGTGTACTCGGACATATTTGCAATTAGATTGGCCTTTTACGGTTCGTAGGTTCTTATATTACCTGTGTATGATTTGTAATTGTTACATTTCAATCCTTGATTGTTAATTTCATCCCTTCCTGTTTAAATTAGAATTACTTGTCTTTTGGATTCCTTCGTTGGCTATTTGACTTTACTTGACTTAACTGAATATTCTACTTCTCTTATCATCATGCTATATTTTCTTCCTAGCTTGCCTAATTGACTATAATTAGTGTCATCTAGACTTATAGTCGACTAGCCGTAGTTGGAACATCTATTCGTTGGAGTCAAGCTTGCCTGTGAGTCTTACATTGTGATTTATATGACTATTCCCTTAAGTGCTACTTAGATCAAATTGTTAGACATTTATGTTATTGGTATTTCCTTGATGTTTCCTATTACTGAGCATTTGTTGAAGTTGAGTTTATTCCGTGAAGTTAACTGTTTAGGTGAGATTGGTTATAGTTGTTTCCCTTGCCGGGATTGTGTGGTTTCTCTTATTATTCCGTTGTTGATGATGTTGTTTTCCTTATTGACTCCCTTGCCGGGACGGTATGATTTCTATTGTTGTTTATACTGTTGATGATACTATTTGCGTCGTTAACTCCCTTGTCGAGAGGTTGTGATTTATGGTTCTTATTATTGATTCCCCTTGTTAAATTGTTGTTTATGTTTTATTAGCACGATGGGACATGTCCTTCCATGTTTATGTTATGTTAGCATGAGGGGACATGTCGTGCCATGTTTATGTCATTTAGCACGAGGGGATGTTTCGTGCCATGTTTATGTTATTTAGCATGAGGGGACATTCCGTGTCATGTTTATGTTATGTTAGCACGAGGGGACATGCCGTGCCATGTTATGTTATGTTAGCACGAGGGGACATTCCGTGCCATGTTATGTTATGTTAGCACGAGGGGACATTCCATTCCATGTGTATGTTATTTAGCACGAGGGGACATTCCGTGCCATGTTATGTTATGTTAGCACGAGGGGACATTCTGTGCCATGTTATGTTATGTTAGCACGAGGGGACATTCCGTGTCGTGTTTATATTATTTAGCACGAGGGGACATTTTGTACCGTGTTTATGTTATTTTAGCACGAGGGAATATTCCGTGCCGTACTTATGCATTATTATTTTCGTTGTTCATGTTTGCTATTTACTGCATTTATTAGCAAGATTTGATATTCCTCCTGTATTGCATGGCAATTTTTGAGTTACGGACTGAGTTCCGGTGGATAAATCTTGAGGAGATTTTGATCAAGGGATTTTATCGAAAAGTATTATTGAAAATGCAATGGTTTTGAAATGATTATATTTGAATGACTTTTACATCGAATGTATATTTGAAAAGCACTAGTCTTGCCTAAAATGATATTTGGAAGTCATTTATTGGGAAATCCTCTTTGGAAAGCTTCGTATTTTGAAAGAAACTATGTTTTACGTAATTCTCTCTATTAATTATACTTATATCTACTTTTGAAGAAAGTATGTTTTCAAAGTAAACTTTTCCATACTAAAATGATTTTATTTGCAAAAGTTTCATATGAACTGTTGTTTAAAGATTTCTACCAGTTATGAATTTTAATGGCTAAGGCCCGATGTGAATAAACCGACGTGGAGTTGAGTTATCGGTGTTCTCTATTGTATTGTGTTGTCCATCTTTCTGTGTATTTTTGTGTTGTTTCGTGATTGTTTTCTGTAATTTCCTTCCGCTTTATATTGTCATTGTGTGAATTATTCCGTGAAGTCTTAGATAGATGCAACGATCGGTCATTTCTATATTCATGTTATTTATTTTGTAAACCAGTGGTGTCTTGACTAGTCCTCGTCACTACTCCACCGAGGTTAGTCTTGATACTTAATGGGCACCGCTGTTGTGTGCTCATACTACACTTCTGCACATTTTTGTGTGCAAATCCAGGTATATTTTGTAGTAGCTGTGTGGATGATTGCCGAGGAGACTCAAGGCAACCTGCTGCTACGTTCGCAGGCTTCGGAGTCACCTTCGTTGTATTTATTATTCATACATTGTTGTATTTATTTCCAAACAGTTGTACTTAGAAGTTGTAGAAGAGTCGTAGAGCTTATGACTTGTACTACCGGTTTTGGGAAAGTTTGTATATTCTGTTGAGATTCTATTTCAAAACTGTTAGTTTTCCTTTTATTTTTGTTGTTATTCAGTAACTGCTAGGCTTACCTAGTCCCTAAGACTATTTGTCATCACGATACCCAACGGAAGGAATTTGGGTCATGACAAGTTGGTATCAGAGCTCTAGGTTCATAGGTGCTATGAGTCATAAGCGAGTTTAGTGGTCTTGCGGATCGATACGGAAACGTCTGTACTTATCTTCGAGAGGCTACGGAACTATTAGGACAATTTCACTTCCTTCATTCATATCGTACGAGTTTATTGATCTTGAAGTTTGAAATTATCGTTCCATTCTCTCACCGATGGTGAGGACACGAGCGGCGTGATGTTATCCCAAATCAAACGTCACAATGGTCAGATACAGAGGCCAACGAGGAGTATGTGTCGCAGTTAAGATGCCTACCAGAGCAGCTGTTGAGGAGTCTGATGTTATCCCAAATCAAACGTCACAATGGACAGATACAGAGGCCAACGAGGAGTATGTGTCGCAGTTAAGATGCCTACCAGAGCAGCTGTTGAGGAGTCTGATGTTATCCCAAATCAAACGTCACAATGGACAGATACAGAGGCCAACGAGGAGTATGTGTCGCAGTTAAGATGCCTACCAGAGCAGCTGTTGAGGAGTCTGATGTTATCCCAAATCAAACGTCACAATGGACAGATACAGAGGCCAACGAGGAGTATGTGTCGCAGTTAAGATGCCTACCAGAGCAGCTGTTGAGGAGTCTCCAGTAGTTCTAGTTGGGGGAAGAGTACTGGGGGTGCCTGTTGCTACCCCGGACTTCAGTAGGCCTGGGTATAGTTTTGAGTATAATTGGTACATCGACTCGAGCAGGATTAATTCTAGTGCACCAGTTGCTTCACAGATCAGGGGAGGAGTTCAGACTCCCACCGTCTACACTCGAGAGTAGCGAGATCATATTGGTTAGGTTCCAGTTGTCATGGCAGCACGATATCTGGTTTCAGTTCAGCCGTGGTTAGGGTAGCAGCATCGGAGGAAGAATACCTTGAACTTGAGAGATACAAGAAGTACCACCCTTCTATCTTTCAGTGGATTGGCAGCATATGGTGCCCAGGGTTTCCGGGAGGAGTGTCACTATATTCTTCGTACTTTGGGTAATATGGAGACGAGCGGGATTTCTTTGTCACATCTCAGGTTCAGAGTAGTGGGTGGATCAGTGGTGGTGGCATATGAGTTGGGGTGACCTGGTCGAGTTAGCTTCACTAGCATGGATTCAGTTTTCGGAGATGCTTTGAGGGAGGTTGCACCTCAGTTCCTTCGGGATGTACGACGCGTGGAGTTTGAGCAGTTGTGTCAGGGCGTTATGTCACTGTTGGAGCATGCCGTTAGATTCAATGAGTGGGCCAGACATGCACCTCGTTTGGTTGTTTCAGTTAGGATATGAGTCTGTAGAGTTTTGAGAGATTCAGGCATGATATTCGATTTAGCGGGACTCGAGAGCTAGAGTAGGATGCCTCGTTTCAGCAGGTAGTAGGGATCGCTCGCCGGTTAGAGCGCATGTGGGACCGGGAGCGAGAGGACAGACGAGATCAAAGAGAGAGTTCAGGGAGGCAACGAGGCCTCGTAGATCGGAGGAATCTACTGGTCCGTGTTATGGGGGCAAGGTACGACACGGTAAAAGTTTTATGGGTCAACCAGTTCAGTTGCATTACCAGCTTCGCATGGGATTTCAGGTACTCATGTGTCTCAGAGGATTCGTATTGTGTGTTTTTCCACAGCCATGTCGGCAGAGAGGTTGTTTTGAGCGTGGGGATGTTAGCCACAGGGTGAGAGATTGTTCTAGGGTTCAGGCAGGTGTGTTATAGCAGGGTATTCAGGTGAGTGGAAGGCGCCTAAGAGGGGGAGGCACGACCCGTTGATGTGTTGCATATAGTAGGCCGGAGGCCGTTGTGCCAGATATTATCACACAGGTATGTTCTGATGTGTTACAGAGAGGCACCAATTGTATTTCATTATAGTTCTGGTGGTCAGGACGAGTTCCCTTATTTGTTGTTTCATTTATGAGTGAGTTCCATGTTTTGCACTCCATTTTGTGTTTGCTCCTGTTGGGAGATTCTATGAGTAGTAGCCCGTGTTTATCGTTGTTTATTTCATTCTTGATAGTGGTAAAACTGGAAGTGAGTCCTTGGTGTTCTTCGTGGTAAGCTTTATCTGATTTTCCTGAGTATTTTGTTTACGAGTTGTGATTTGATACCCCATCGAGATGTGAGATCAGCTAGCGTTATGATTTTATTAGCTGAGATAAATTAGTGGAGGAATTTCAATTGGTATGATATATTTTCGGTATGTGATTCAGAGTTGAGGACGAGGTCCTCGTGATATTTGCGATTCGATATGTTTGGACCGGGCTGAGTACCGCGGTGGAAATTTTTATCAGGATGGAATTCTTGTGGTTTGTTCATATGCTTTGCTTCTTTCTTGTTATATTGATTTTGGAAAGTCAGTATTGATAGATAGTTGTGCCTATGGGCTTGTTTGATAGTTCCTTTATATGTTTCTATTTTCATATTCAGTCATTTCGTTATGTGTTTCTTTAGTTTAGTTTGCGGGATGTGTGCCCGGTAGTGGTAGTTGTGGCTCGCTGTTTCGGGTGCCTAATAATGAAGTTTTCGTGTTCATTGCATCATTATCAGTGTTATGGGGTTTGGAAACAGAGTTCTTTCTGATGTGGGGATGATTGCCAATGTCGAGTTGATTTTGGGAAACTATGGTGATCAGAAGTGTTATATGAGCCTATGTGTGATGTACTATGTTGTGTGGTCGTGCCTTGTTGGTGTAGCCATGAGTTGATGCAGCTGATTGAGGCTAATGCCATATATGGATTTAGAATCGGGTCTTTTGTAAATGAGTAGAGGGTGAGAAGTAGAGGTATGAGGCTTATCGGTGGTGATGTGAAGGCTATATTGCGGTTGTGATTGTATCATCGGGATTATGAGGGTTTGGGTGACGTGGGATCACCCGCGGGTATGTGTTAGAAGTGTACCATCAGTGATTGGATGAGTCAAGGTGAATCTTGGCACGTTCGAGGACGAACAATTGTTTAAGAGGGGGAGGATGTGATGACCCAAAAGGTCATCCCATGTATTCTAGATAATTCTGTGTTTCGAGGTCGTGAAAACCTCCTTCTATCTCACTTTGATTTACGTGTGCAGCCCGGGCGTGCAGCCGGGAAGCCTTTATGTGAAAAACTGATAAAAATGATAATTTTGTATTACAAAATTTAATAAAGTTGACTTCGGTCAATGTTTTTGGTAAATTGACCCGAACCCGTGATTTGACAGTCCCGGAGGGTCCATAGGAAAATATGGGACATGGGCATATGCCCGAATTCGAATTCCGAGGTTCCAAGTCCAGGAAATGAATTATTAAAGAAAATTGTTTTCTGAAAAATATAAAGGCTTTTGAAAATGAAATTTGATGTGAAACTTGTGTTATCGGGCCCGTATTATGGTTCCGGAGTCTGAAATAGGTTCAATATGGTTATTATGTGTTATTTGTAAAATTTGGTAAGAAACGGATTTGGTTTGACGTGTTTCGGATCAAAAATGGGAAATTTGAAAGTTTATGAAGTTTTGAAATATTTTATTGATTTTGAGGTTTAATTTGATGTTTTTTATGTTAGTTTGGTGATTTGATTACACGAATAATATCCGTAGGATGTATTTGAGGTTGTGTGCATATTTGGTTTTGAGCCCCGAGGGCTCGGGTGAGTTTCGGGTAGGTGTCGGAGTGCAAAACTTAGGAAAAATCTAGTGTAAAATGAGTTTTCTGATGTCTGGTGTGTTACACTATGCGATCGCATAGGTATAGTTGCGATCGCATAGTAGTGTGATTGGGGGTGAGACTGGTGCCCTATGCGATCGCATAGGCCTAGTTGGGATCGCATACAAGATAGGGGGGCCGGGTAGTACCCTGTGCGGTCGCACCTCCTGATAAGCGATCGCAGTGCTTGGGGTCCAGTCCTCTATGCGGTCGCATACACCCCTCCATGATCGCATAATACCTTTTTGGCCAGCAGCATTTTTCATCTATGCAATCGCATCCTTGTGTCCGCTATCGCAATGCTTTAAATCACTGGGCAGAATATAAACTTTCAAAAATCGGGGTTTCACCATTTTTGACATATTTTGACTTCTAAAACTCGGTTTTGGGCGATTCTTTGAGGGTTTTTCACACAAATCGAATAGGTAAGTGTTCTTCCACTAGAATTAATTATATTTCATGAATCAGTTCTTGTTTTCATCATTTAATTTGTGTTTTGGGTTGAGGGAATTGTGGGTTTTGAAAGAAAATTTCTAAAATGAAAAATCATGTTTTGAAGGACTAAATGGTATTGGAATTTGATAAATTTAGTATGATTGAACTCGCATCGGAATGGGTAATTGGATTTTGTAAAATTTGTCGGGCTCCGAGGTACGGGCCCGGGGGGTCAACTTTTGGGCTGATTTTTATAAATTTGCACAGATTGAAACTTTATTATTCGGAATCGTTCCTTATACGTTTTATATGTATTTTGAAGTTGTTTTAGTTGATTTTGAGCAGTCTGGAGGACTTCCCACTCGAGAAGTCTATTTTTGAGTACCGGGTTTTCGTCTTTGAGGTAAGTATCTTGCCTAACCTTGTGTGGGGGAACTGCCCCTTAGGATTGAGTCATCCTTGTTGATTGTAGTCTGAGTAAGCGAGATGACAAGTGTGTACTCGGACATATTTGCAATTAGATTGGCCTTTTAGGATTCGTAGGTTCTTATATTACCTGTGTATGATTTTTAATTGTTACATTTCAATCCTTGATTGTTAATTTCAAGTCATGCACGGCATCACCCTTCGTGCTTTACACTCTTCCTCACAATATAATCAAATCATCAATAACATAAAAAGGGGATTTCACAAGGAAACAGTATTTCATCATAATTTCTATCGCCATTTAATATTTCAATCTCAACTCAATGTTCTCAAAGGAATTTCACAAGAAATCAATATTTCATCATGGTTACTATCATCATTTATCATTTCAATCTCGACTCGAGATTCAGAATAATAATCATCTCGACTTGGGATTCAGAAAAATAATCATCTCGGTGGAACCGGATACTAATTTCTCAACATTTCACTAACAGCAATAATCACATATGATAGGCTTTAAGACAACCAAAATAACAAGAAATAGCATTTACTCACATGGTATGACCTGACCACAACGTATAGGTACTCGTCACCTCACCTATACATTGGATTTAGCAAACAAACAGGTAACAAGTAGTCACACGATACCTATTCCCTCAAGCTCAGGTTAGACACAACACTTACCTCAATTCCGCAGGCCACTCACTACTCAATTACATATTTTCCTTTTGAATTCACCTCCAACACACTCGAATCTAATCATAATTAGCTTAATATCATTAATTTATGCTAAAGGAACTAACTTTACTAAAAATCATTGTTTTCCTAAGTTTTCTCAAAAAAAGTTAAAAACTGACCCCGGGCTCGCTTGGTCCAAACTCGGGGTTTGGACCAAATTCCGTTTACCCATTCACCCCCGAGCCTGAATATGCAATTAGTTTTGAAATCTGACCCCATTTCGAGGTCAAAATTCCATTTTTATAAAATTCCCTAATTCTACCCAAACCCTCAATTTCTACCATGAAAATTCTTGATTTTTGACTGAAAAGTGATGAAAAACATTGGGTAATTGAAAGAGAAGAGTTTAGAATTGTTTACCAACACTTTGGGGATGAATTTATGTGAAGAAAATAGCATCTAGGTCTATATAGTTGAAAATATAAAGAAAGAGGTTCTGCCCGTTTTAAATTTTGATTTTATATAACTAGACAGGCCTTCATCGCGTTCGCGATGGGCTTGTCGCATTCGCGTAGGGTCAGGCCAAAATGGCCGTCACGTTCGCGGTGACCTGGCCGTGTTCGCATAGAAGAAATGGGCTCCCCCTCCCCCAGGCCCACTTAACTCACTGCGTTCGCGATGGCCTGGTCTCGTTCGCGAAGGGTCTCCCCCCAGTGCTTCGCGTTCGCGTCCAGGGCCACATGTTCGTGTAGAACAAAATGACCCCAGTGCAAATTTTACTCTACGCGTTCGGGAGTGGAGTAACGCGAACGCGAAGAACAAATTGACTGTGCACTAGAACAGCAATAACAGCAGACTTTAACATGTTCAAAACATCTCGTAGCCTATCCAAAACTCACCCGAGCCCTTAGGGCTCTAAACCAAATATGCACGCAAGTCTAAAAACATCATACGGACTTACTCGTGGGATCAAATCATGAAAATAACATCTAAAACTATGAATTTAACCTCAAACTCATTATTTTTCTCAAGAAAACTTTAATTTCACTATTTCTCACCCGGACGTCCGAATCACGTCAAATAAATTCTGATTCTCACCAAATTTCTTAGATAAGGCTTAAACATCATAACAAACCTGTATCGAGCTCCGGAACCAATATACGGGCCCGATACCAACAGCTTCAAACATTAATCCATTACTTTATTTCATTAATAATCCAGCAAAACAATTTCTTTCACAAATTAATTTCTAAGGCTAGGGACCTCGGAATCCAATTCCGGGCATACGCCAAAGTCCCATATTTTACTATGGACCTCCCGGGATCGTCGGAAAACGGATTCGGGTCCGTTCACTAAAAATGTTGAACCAAGTCGACTAAAATAAAATTTTAAATTCCAAAAATTAGTATTTCTCACATTTTCACATAAAATCTTTTCGGTTTCATGTCCGGACTGTGCACGCAAATTGAGGTAAATAAAATTAATATTTTTAAGGCTAATGAGCCTGGAATGGAGTCTTAATTTATAAGATGACCCTTTGGGTCGTCACAATCTCCACCTTTAAAACAAACGTTCGTCTTCGAACGGACATAGAAAATTACCTGAACTGGAAAACAAGTGGGGATATCTACTCTGAATATACGACTCAGACTCCCAAGTAGCTGCCTTAACAGGCTGAGCCCTCCACTGCACTCGAACTGAAGGGTAACTCTTTGATCTCAACTGAAGAACCTGCCGGTCTAGAATGGCTACCGGGCTCCTCCTCATAAGTCAAATATGTCTTAAGCTTTTGAAAGCTCGCCTCACACTCGTCTGACCATTTAAATGGAATACCCTTTTGGTTCAATATGATCTTAATAGTTGCTCATAATCAATTGCAGAATCATCAAATAGCTTCACGTTAACAATAATCTCCTTTCAAACCTTCACAATACTGACAACGAGATGCGACGCATGGAGAACTCATAATTATCTACCTGAATTAACGTGTTTCATTAAACGCCACATGGGGGGGCACCTACCTTGTAGGGTAAAGCTCAATAATTATAACACGGATTTGGAAAATTCTGCACAGATAAATTTTATACAAAAATTTTCAAATAAACCTAACAGGCATGATTCCTATTAGTACTATAGTACAAATTTTAATTTCGCAAGAGAGAATTTAAGCACAAGAATTTTTCATCAAAAGGATCTCGTCCTTATATAACTTCCACCGCGGCTCGTAGCTCGATTTAAACATATCAAATCATATTAAGATGCGAGGGTCTCGCCCTCAGTTCTGAATCACAAGTAATATGCACATCATGCCAATCGAAACATTCCATTTTGTTCTTTTAAATATTTTCCGTTAAGAAAATTATAACACGTATTGGTAGACATAGCTATCTCCATAGAATCTCCCAATACAAGTATTCACATAAGTAGATTTCAGGTTTACGAAGCTCACCCTTGAGTGGAGCATATTAGGAGAACTTTCTTAGATACTCGTAACCGAGTCAAGTTAAGGAAATTTCCACTTTATAATAACTAGAAATTGTAACTGTAATGACACTATCTGATATAGTGACCTCAGCCATACCATAGAAAGTATATCAACAGGCTGGGTCTCCACCTCTTGGAGTCTAACCTCCACCTTCAACATTTCCACCCCTTTCCCCTAGTTGGACATGTAAGTTGAGTTGTAACTGCAATGGGGCACGTAGCCTGAGTGCTCTGATGAAATATGACATCTCCCAAGTCTAGGACAATTTCTACCACTAGCCAAAATAAAGTATCAATTTGCCCTGCGTCGTACAACATTTTACGATTATAATTGAATCCTTTAATGAGTCTGAGAAACAAATTCTATCAATAGAATTTGGGAGAACTGATCCAAGTAGTTGATGTTGCAATGGCTGGTCGTCCACTTCGTTGGCTTGCCACAAACACCGGCGGCCAATTTCTTCTTTTACTATGTTGTCTCAACACTGCTGAGCTACCCCATTTATTCATATACTCTTCGTTATTCTTTGGGGTAACTCCCATCCCTATTGATGCACAATGATCACAAAAGTAGAGCTTTATATAAATAAATCTTGGCACGAACCCTATAGTCTAGAAGCTCGTCAACCACTGTACTCCCTCTGAAGCACCCCAAAATCCGCAATCGTGACTTCCACACTGAGTAGACCTTCCGTAGATTTAAAGTTGTTTATATAACTCCTTTGGTACTGAGGTATAGGGTTATTAAGGAGGCATACATATCGAAAGTCCCAGCTTTATCTCTTGCATCTCAGGCCTTATACATTCCGGGCCAACACCGATATAACACATGATCTCGCAATCTATTCCTTGACAGTGGACTTCTCCACTTGGCACGAAGTCACAGGTCATAATGTCTGATAATCTAAAATGTTAAACTTCACAACTCATATAAACCAACCCCGTTGCTTTCAACTTATCCCCATGTTCTGCAATACTTCATAGCAGCGGTCAAGAAAATAATATGGGTCTTGAATAGATGTATCACTAAAATGGAGGGGAATTAGCTTGATGAACCTGTCCAGTGTCCACAAAGCATCGGAAGTCATAGCTACCCCATCAGCAATCAGGGTGCCGCAATTGTCTGAACTACCCCAGCTGGGTTGGTTGCTGGGGTCTGGATCTGAGGAGTAGTCTGATCAGGAGTGTGGGTAGCAGAAGTCTGGACCCCTCCTCCAGCCTGAGATATGGCTGCTACAACAGGGAGTGCGCCAGTCTGGGCTACACTTTCCATCAGGCCCACTAATCGGATCAAAGCATCCTCAAGTATCGGGGTAGAAATAAACCCCTCTGGGACCTGAGCTAGTCCAGCTGGAACGGTCTGAGCTGGAGCCCCCTCATCAATCTCAACCTGGGGATCCATAGCTAGGGCTGCAGTATGAGCAACAGGCTGAGTCCTGCCCCTGCCTCGACCTCTGCCCCTAATAGAAGGTGTTGCTGCCGGAGGACCGGATTGTTGGTTAGCAGAAGAGAAAGCACGTGTTCTCGCCATTTGCGAGAGAATAGAAGAGTTCAATCAGTATTTTTTCTGAGATATCAAGAATCTCACGACAGAGTAGAAATAAAAATGAGTTTGTTCCTAACTTCATAGACTCTGAGAGATAAGTACAGACATCTCCATACCGATCCTTCAGACTCTATCAAGCTTGTTCGTGAATTGTGAGAACTATGCAACCTAGTGCTCTGATACCAACTTGTCACGATCCAAATTCCCAACCTTAGGGGTTGTGATGGTGTCTAACACCACACTTGCTAGGCATGCCAATGTTAGAACTTGATTAGTCATTTTTCCTTTGAATATTTACTTAACACAACAAGACAATCTAAAAATAAACTACATCTAATAATTTCCAATGCATTCCTTCACGAATAAAATAATAAATGAATGAATAAATCGAGCCACGAACTAACTATATAACTATGAGGCTACCCTAGGGTCTGGTGTCACAATTCATGAACTAGTAAGAATACTACAAATAATGGGCTGAAATAAATAATGTATCTATTTTGAGTGTAATAAAACGGTCTCTATAAAACTAAGAGAAGACTCCAGGAATCTGCGGACACCAATAGATCTACCTCGTGTCTCCGAATGATGATATCGGCTACTACGATCTCCTAACGCTGGCCGGTACCTGGATCTGCACAAAAGAGTGCAGAGTGTAGTATCAGTACAACCGACATCATGTACTGAGTAAGTTCCGAGCTTAACCTCAGCGAAGTAGTGAGGAGGCTAGGACAAGACACCACATAAAACCTGGACATGAAAATCATGCTAACAGGAATAATAGCAATTAAAGAATGTAAACATCAATTAATGGGAAGGGAGCATGCGATGGGGAACTTTTCCTTTTTTTTTTTACATAAGGAATGGGGATTAAAATTAGAGAAACATAGACAGTGATCAACAATAATATTAGCAATTAAAAATATAAATGGAACTTGCACGGCATCACCCTTCGTGCTTTTACTCTCAACCTCATCAGATAATAAATAGAATACACGGCATCACCCTTCGTGCTTTTACTCTCATCCTCACCAGATTATAATTAAGAATGCACGGCATCACCCTTCGTGCTTTACTCTCTTCCTCACATTATAAATAAATCATGCACGGCATCACCCTTCATTCTTTACACTCTTCCTCACAATATAATTAATTCATGCACAGCATCACCCTTCGTGCTTTACACTCTTCCTCACAATATAATCAAATCATCAATAATATAAAAAGGGGATTTCACAAGGAAACATTATTTCATCATAATTTCTATCGCCATTTAATATTTCAATCTCAACTCAATACTCTCAAAGGAATTTCACAAGAAATCAATATTTCATCATGGTTACTATCATCATTTATCATTTCAATCTTAGCTCGGGATTCAGAATAATAATCATCTCGGTGGAACCGGATACTAATTTCTCAACATTTCACTAACAACAATAATCACAGATGATAGGCTTTAGGACAACCAAAATAACAAGAAATAGCATTTACTCGCATGGTATGACCTGACCACAACGTATAGGTACTCTTCACCTAACGTATACATTGGATTGAGCAAATAAACAGGTAACAAGTAGTCACACAATACCTATTCCCTCAAGCTAAGGTTAGGCAGAACACTTACCTCAATTTTGTAGGCCACTAACTGCTCAATTACAGCTTTTCCTTTTGAATTCACCTCCAACACACTCGAATATAATCATAATTAGCTTAATATCATTGACTTATGCTAAAGGAACTAAGTTTACTGAAAAATCATTGTTTCCCTAAGTTTTCTCAAAAAAAGCTAAAATCCGACCCCGGGCCCCCTTGGTCCATACTTGGGGTTCGGACCGAATTTCGTTTACCCATTCACCCCCGAGCCTGAATATGCAATTAGTTTCGAAATCCGACCCCAATTCGAGGTTAAGATTCTATTTTTACAAAATTTCCTAATTCTACTCAGACCCTCAATTTCTACCATGAAAATTCTTGATTTTCGATTGAAAAGTGATGAAAAATATTGGGTAATTGAAAGAGAAGAGTTTAGAATTTTTTACCAACACTTTGGGGATGAATTTGTGTGATGAAAATCGTCTCTAGGTCTTTGTAGTTCGAAAAATATGAACATAGAGGATTTTTCCCATTTTAAAATCTGATTTTATATAACTGGACAGGCATGTCGCGTTTCGATGGGCCTGTCGCGTTCACTTAGGGTCAGGCCCAAATGGCCTTCGGGTTCGCAGTGACCTGGCCGCGTTCGCATAGAATAAATAGGCTCCCCTCCCCAGGCCCACTTAACTCACTGCGCTCGCGATGGCCTAGTCGCGTTCGCGAAGGTTCTACCCCAGTGCTTCGCGTTCGCGTCCAGGGGCCACGCGTTCGCGTAGCACAAAATAACCCTAGTGAAAATTCTATTCTACGTGTTCGTGAGTGGAGTAACGCGAATGCGAAGAACAAATTGACTGTGCACCAGAATAGGAAAAACAGCAGACTTTAACATGTTCAAAACATCTCGTAGCCTATCCAAAACTCACCCGAGCCCTCGGGGCTCTAAACCAACTATGCACGCAAGCCTAAAAATATCATACGGACTTGCTCGTGCGATCAAATCATGGAAATAGCATCTAAAACTATGAATTTAACCTCAAAACGCATGATTTTTCTCAAGAACACTTCAATTTCACTATTTCTCAACTGGACGTCAGAATCATATCAAATAAATTCTGATTCTCATCAAATTTCACAGATAAGGCTTAAACATCATAACAAACATGTCTCGAGCTCCGGAACCAAAATACGGGCCCGATACCAACGGCTTCAAACATTAATCTATTACTTTATTTCATTAATAATCCAGCAGAATAATTTCTTTCACAAATTGATTTCTAAGGCTAGGGACCTCGGAATCCAATTCTGGGCATACGCCCAAGTCCCATATTTTACTGCGGACCTCCCAGGATCTTCGGAACATGGATCCGGGTTCGTTCACTAAAAATGTTAAACTAAGTCGACTAAAACCAAATTTAAATTCCAAAAATTATTATTTCTCATATTCGGAACATGGATCCGGATCCGGACTGTGCACGCAAATCGAGGTAAATAAAATTAATTTTTAAAGCTAATGAGCCTGGAATGGAGTCTTAATTTATAAGATGACCCTCTGGGTCATCACATTAGATCTATCTTTTCTCCTCTCTAATTTTCAGATCTAATCTTCCCTTACTCTTTTTTAATTTCAAACTTTCCTAATGCAAAAAGATGAAAGCCTAGAGTAAGATGAAGAATATGAAGTTAGTTGTTCGTTTGAAAGGATTTGAAGCAGAAAATATTTGACCCATTAATGACTTATGTAATTTTGATTGATAAATCTCGAGTCTCTTACTGTGAGCATTTGGTATAGAAATATAAATCCCTAAAATCATAACTCCGCCATTGCCGAAGCTAAAGTATTCATATCTGGAAGTTTCCATTGTGAATTCGTGTTGCAATCCCAAATGGGTATTAATTAATAATAGTATTATCGATCGGGTGAGAAAAAATTTAAGAGTTTGGGATTCATCTAGTGTGACGACCTAAAGTGTCATCTTTTATATTAAGAAACTAATTTCAATTACCTCGATTTGTGTGCGCAGTTCGATCGTGAATCCGGAAGCTTTTATGTGAAAATATGAGAAATAGTAATTTCTAGAGTTAAAAGTTGGTTTAAGTTGACTTCGGTCAATATTTTTAGTAAATGGAACCGTATCTCTGTTTCTATGATCCTGAGAGGTCCGCAGTAAAATATGGGACTTGGGCGTACGCCCGGAATTGAATTCCGAGGTCCCTAGCTTTAGAAATTAATTTTTAAAGAAAATTATTTTGCTGGATTTTAATGAAATGAAGAAATAAATTAATATTTAAAATCATTGGTATCGGGCTCGTATTTTTGGTTTCGGAGCCCCGCATAGATTTGTTATAGTATTTAAGTACGATTTGTGGAATTTGGTGAGAATCGGAGTTGATTTGACGTGATTCGGACGTCCGGTTGAGAAATAGTGAACTTTAAGTGTTCTTGAAAAAAATGATGAGTTTTGAGGTTAAAATCATAGTTTTAGATGTTATTTTCATGATTTGATCACACGAGAAAGTCTGTATGATATTTTTAGACTTGCGTGCATGTTAGGAAGAACTGTTGTTTTTGATATTACTAGTGCACAGTTGATTTGTTCTTCGCGTTCGCGTTGCTTCACTCGCGAACGCGTAGAGTAAAAGTGCACTGGGAAATTTTTGTTCTTCGCGAACGCGTGCTGGCCCATGCGAACGCGATGTGTTAAGTGGGCCTGGGGGGAGAGGGAGCCGATTACTCTATGCGAACGCGGCCACCTGGTCGCGAACGCGAAGGCCTGGGCCTAGCTCTACGTGAATGCGTTCAAGACCCTGCGAACGCGAAGGCCATTGGACCTGACCCAAGGTGTTGGTAAAAAATCCTAAACTCTTATCTTTTAATTACCCAATGTTTTCCATCACTTTTCAATCAAAAATTAAGAATTTTCATGGTAGAAATTGAGGGTTTGGGTAGAATTAGGGAATTTTGTAAAAAATCAAATTTTGACCTCGAATTGGGGTCAGATTTCGAAACTAATTGCATATTCGGGCTCGGAGGTGAATGGGTAAACGGAATTTTGTCCGAACCCCAAGTTTGGACCAAGCGGGCTCGGGGTCGGTTTTTAACTTTTTTTTTAGCAAACTTAGGAAAATAATAATTTTTCTGTAAAGTTAGTTCCTTTAGCATAAATTAATCATATTAAACTAGTTATGATTAGATTCGAGCGGGTTAGAGGCAACTTCGAAAGGAAAAGCGCTAATTGAGCAGTGAGTGGCCTGCGAATTTGAGGTAAGTGCTTGGTTTAACCTTGACTTGAGGGTATAGGAATCCCTAACTTAAATGCTATGTGAATTTGCATGTGTGTGGTGTATAGGTGAGGTGACGAGTATCTATGCACCACTAAATTATTTGTTGAACATGGTCCCTTCCTTGTTTCCAATTATTTGCTTCCGGGCTTAGTTGTTTCATGATCATTGATGTTTATATGTCTATTTGGATTCGTGAACTTATTGTAAGTATTGTTTCAAGTATTTTAGAAGTGTTGGTTGTTCTCTTGGTTTTGTTATGTTACATAAGGATTGAGCTGGATGTCAGTGTTACGATATGTATATAATTTCCGGTTGGTTTCGTTGTGAAATGATCATTGATGAAGTTTATGAGTTTTACAGCTTCTGTTTACAAATGTTGTGAAAGGCTTGGCCTGAATTGTGAAATTTTTCGTAAATAAACTGATATGATATGTCTGGTGGGAGCGGTTTGCACGCCGCAACAAAGAGTGATAAGGGTGGACATGTGGGATAAGGTTCCACGCCGCAACAGGAGAAATAAGGGTGATATATATATATATATATATATATATATATAGGGAGGAGCAATAAGGGTGGACAGGTGGGAACGGGTTGCGCACCGCAACAAGGAGCGATGAGGGACAAGAACTATGTTTTACTGATTTTCAAAAATAAGGATTTGGAAAACTCCGGTTTTTTTAAAAAGGTTTTCATACTCTGGTTTTTACTATGATTTAAATCGAAACTTGGAAAATTTGAGGAGTTGATTATAGATGATATCCGGAAAGAATTATCCCAGATGTTTTTATTTACTGTAGCATGTTACTGGTTATTTAGTTTATTATTATTATTTCTTTCTTGCTTTATTATATATTGTTCACAGGTTATATTGTTAATGCCCCGTCGTAGCCTCGTCACTACTTCGTCGATGTTAGGCTCGGCACTTACTTAGTACATGGGGTCAGTTGTATTGATACTACACTCTGCACTCTTTTGTGCAGATCCAGGTACCGGCCAGAATTAGGGAATTTTGGTAGCTGTCATCATCGTTCGGAGACACGAGGTAGATCTGCTGGCGTCCGTAGATTCCTAGAGTCTTCTCTTTACTTTATAGACGTTGTTTTATTTCTTTCAAAACAGAGATATATTCTTTCAGACCATTATTTGTAGTATTCTTAGTAGTTCGTGAATTGTGACACCAGACCCTAGGTAGTTATATAGTTGGCTTTAGTTCGTGGTTCGTTTCATCATATCGAATATTATTCCTGACTACATTAATTGGAAATTATTAGATTTAGTTTATTTTAAATTGTCTCATTGTATTTAAGTAAATATTCAAAGGAAAATGGCTAATCAAGTTCTAACATTGGCTTCCTAGCAAGTGTGGATTTAGGCACCATCACGATCCTGTGGGTTGGGAATTTGGGTCATGACAAATTGGTATCAGAGCACTAGGTTGCATAGGTCTCACAATTCATGAACAAGCTTAATAGAGTCTTAGGGATTGGTACGGAGACGTCTGTACTTATCTCCCAGATGCTATGAAGTTAGGAATAAACTCAGTTTTTATTTATACCCTGTCGTGTGATTCTTGGTATCTCAAATACTGATTGAACTCTTCTACCGAGATTGTGATGACCCAAAAGGTCATCTTGTGTAATTTATCAGAAACTGTGTTTCGAGGCCCCGAAAGCCTCCGTTAATCTCACCTCGATATGCCTGCGTAGCCCGGGCGTGTAGCCGGGAAGATTTGATGTGAAAACTTGATGAAAAGTTGATTTCATAATGATTAATTGATTAAAGTTAACTTTGGTCAACATTTTTGGTAAACGAACTCAGACCCGTGATTTGACGGTCCCGGAGGATCCGTAGAAAAATATGGGACTTGGGCATATGCCCAGAATCGAATTTCGAGGTCCCAAGCCCGAGAAATGAGTTTTTAAAAAAAATTATTTTCTGGAAATAATAAAGACTTTTGAAAATGATAATTAATGTGAAAACGGTGTTTCCCGTCCCGTATTATGGTTTCGAAGCCCAGAATAGGTTGAATATATGCTATGTGAGTTATCTGTGAAATTTGGTGTAAAATGGACTTGATTTGATGCGTTTCGGACCGAAAATGGAAAAGTTAAAGGTTAATGAAGTTTTGAGGATTTTCATAGATTTTGGTGTTTGATTCATTGATTTTGATTTTATTTCGGTGGTTTTAGTACTTGAATAAGTCCGTATAATGATTTGGGAGTCGTGTGTATTTTTAGTTTTGAGTCCGGAGGGCTCGGGTGAGTTTCGGGTAGTTAACGGGGCGTATAAAGTTAGAAAATCTGGTGTTTTTGATGTTATGCTGGTGTCTAGTGTAATACCCTTCGCGAACGCGGCCAAGGGCCCGCGAACGTGAAGGGTAAATATCTTGGCCTGGGTTTTACTCTATGCGAACGCGTAGAGGGAGACGCGAACGCGGAGCACTGTACAGTGCTTCTACGCGAACGCGTCCCCAGGGGTGCGAACGCTTAGAGTTAGGATGGGCCTGGGGGCTGGTAGCGTTTGTTCTTCGCGAACGCGATCATAGGACCGTGAACGCATAGGCCAGGGGAGTTGAACCTACGCGAACGCGGCCAAGGCCTCGCGAATGCGTAGGTCAGGAAAGTCAAACCTTCGCGAACGCGACCATGGGCCCGCGAACGCGAAGGGTAATTTTTGCCCAGTGATTTTTTTAAAGCTTAAAAACAGAATGCATTCGGGATTTAACCCACTTCTTCTCAAACCTCTTCTTCCCCACTCCCCCTTAGGCGATTTTGGAGACTTCCATCACCATAGCTTCAAAAGTATGTGATTCCAACTCCAATTTCTTCAATTTTTCCTTCATCAACACTAGAATCTAGGCCTAGCATCATGAAAACAAGTAGAAATTAGGGGATTTGGGTAGAGTTAGGGATTTTGGGACTTTGAAAAATTCAACCTCAATTTGGGGTCGGATTTCAAAATAAATCATATATTTGAACTCGTGGGGGTATGGGTGATCGGGTTTTGGTCCGAGCCTCGTGTTTGGACCAAGCGGGCCCGTGGTCGGATTTTGTGATTTTTGGAAGAATGCATGGAAATGGGTAATTAGGCTATGGAATTGAATTATTGAATCATTATTGATATACTTGAGTTAATTATGTCTAGATAATACCATTCCGGAGTTGAATTCTAAAGGAAAGGCGGTGTTAGAGGGCTGATTGCTATATTTTAGACCCGAGGTAAGTGTCTTGCCTAACTTTGGTGAGGGAATAGGTATTGTATGCTATGTGTTAATTGTTTATCATGTTAAATGCATAGGTAAGGTGGCGAGTACCTATGTGTTGTGTGTCAAGCACGCCCGTGAGTCCATTTTTGATGAAATTCTTGTTCTTACTTCCATACCTATTGTATCATGAATTTGTATCTACTTGGGAGTTAATTGTTGTGAATATCCTCGTTGATGAACTTGTGATGTAATGGTCCTATTGAGGACCCAACTATAAAGGGTATACTTGAAAAGGTTGGTTATAGCTGAGACCCTTGCCGGGCAAATTTGTTATGATAATGACTGGTATTTTCCCCTTGTCGGGTGATCATGATTTGTGATTCCACTATGCTGCATCCCTTGCCATTTTTATAATTGTCATTGCATTGGTGAGGAAGAGTGTAAAGCACGAAGGGTGATGCCATGCCATGATTTACATTGATTTCATCATATATTGCATAGTGAGGAAGAGAGTAAAAGCACGAGGGGACATTCTGTGCCATATTTTATATTGTTTATGCACGAGGGGACATTCCGTGCCATATTTTATATTTTTTTATGAACGAGGGGACATTCCGTGCCATATTTTATATTTTTTATGCACGAGGGGACATTCCGCGCCATATTTTATATTGTTTATGCAGGATGGGACATTCCGTACCATATTTTATATCGTTTATGCACGAGGGGACATTCCGTGCCATATTTTATATTATTATGCACGAGGGGACATTCCATGCCATGTTTATATTGTTTATGCACGAGGGGACATTCCGTGCCATATTTTATATTATTATGCACGAGGGGACATTCCATGCCATGTTTATACTGTTTATGCACGAGGGGACATTCCGTGCCATATCTTATATTATTATGCACGAGGGGACATTCCATGCCATGTTTATATTGTTTATGCACGAGGGGACATTCCGTGCCATATTTTATATTATTATGCATGAGGGGACATGTCGTGATGTATCTTTTCACTGTTTAATTTGTATTGTCAATTCCCGTTATTATGTTCAGATATTTTAGACTGATGATTTTGTTTCCGTCATTTTAGCATTTTNCCGAGGTTAGGCTCGGCACTTACTCAGTACATGGGGTCGGTTGTACTGATGCTACACCTGCACTTCTTTATGTTGTGCAGATTACGCAGCCGGACCCGGTGGACATCATTAGTGGGAGTGTTTTTCAGCTCATCCTAGAGGCTTCAAGGTATACCCGCTGGCGTTCGTGGGCCTTGGCGTCTCTCCTATCCCTGGTTCTTCGTTTCTGTCTTGTTTTCCTCTAGTTTTCAGAGACAGTCATGTATTTCCTTTCAGACTTTGTATTTAGCACTCTTATAGACAGTTCGTGAGTTTGTGACTCCAGGTTTTGGGAAAGTAATGCGTCGTTGTATTATGTTGTCTTTACTAGTTTTGAAACTATATTTATTTCCATTGTTAAGTTGTGAACTGTTTTTAGCTTATTATGTTAATTCAATGTCATCATGTTAGTTTAGTTGTACACGTTGGCTTGTCTAGCGGGTTCAATGTTAGACTCCATCACGATCCGATGGTGGGATTTCGGGGCGTGACACATAGATGGCGAGAACACGTGCTTCTTCTTCCGCTGACCAACAATCTCTTCTTCCAGCAGCAGTAGCTCCCATTAGGGGCAGGGGCTGGACTCAGCCCATTGCTCACACTGCATCCCCAGCTGCGGAGCCCCAAATTGAGATTGATGGGGGGGCTCTAGCTCAGACCGTTCCAGCTGGACCAGCTCAGGTTCCAGAGGGTTTATTGCTACACCGGTACTTCAGGATGCTTTGGTCCGATTAGTGGGCCTTATAGAGAGTGTAGCCCAGACTAGCGCATTCCCTGCTGTAGCAGTTGTTTTTCAGGATGGAGGAGGGGTCCAGACTCCTGTTACCCACACTCCTTATCAGACTACTCCTCAGATCTAGACCCCAGCAGCCAACCCAGTTGGGGTAGTTCAGACAGTTGTTGCAGCCCCGATTGCTGAGGGGGCAACTATAACTTCCGATGCTTTGTGGAGATTGGACAGGTTCATCAAGCTTTTCCTTTTTCACTTCAGTGGTGCTACTTCAAAGGATCCTTAGGAATATCTAGACAGTTGTCACGAGGTTCTTCGTAATATGGGTATTTTGGAGACCAATGGGGTCGACTTCGTCACGTTTCAGATGACTGGTTCTGCCAAGAAATTGTGGAGAGATTATTTGTTGACTAGACCAGCTAGGTCACGTACTCAGACTTGGGATTAATTTTCTCACCTCTTTCTGGAGAAGTTTTTGCCTATCACTGCCAGAGAAGAGAAGCGTCGTCAGTTTGAGCGTCTTCAGTAGTGCGGCATGACAGTTACCCAGTGTGAGAATCATTTTGTGGATTTGGCTCGGCATGATATTCTTCTATTGCACATAGAGAGGGAGAGGGTTAGGAGATTTATTGATTTCCTTGCCCAACCCATCAGGTTGCAGATGGCTAAGGAGACAGGGACTGATATTTCATTCCAGGATGCGGCCAATGTGGCTAGGAGAGTTGAGACGGTTCTCGGGATGGGAGGTCAGGGGTTAGACAAGAGACCTCACCATTCTGGTAGATACAGTGGTGCCTCGTCTGGAGGCGGAGATACTTAGGGTAGAGGCCATTTAATTCAGCACTTCAGACATCTCATGGTGCCTCAGGTGGTTGTGACTCTAACTTGTCTTATTCTGATCAGTCATCCCCTCAGAGCACCTCTTCTTCAGAGTTTTTATCTTGTTCAGCCAGTTCGTCAGGGTCAGCCTCAATATTAGGATGGGTGTTATGAGTGTGGTGAGTATGGGCACATTCAGAGATCTTGTCCGAAATTTTTGCGTAATCAGCCTCAGTACCAGAATTCTCGTGTTATAGTTCCGACACCACCTGCAGCACCACCTACCCAGCCAGCCAGAGGTAGGGGTCAGGTAGTCAGAGGTAGAGGTCAGAATGCTAGGGGTGGAGGTCAGCATGCTAGAGTTGGAGGCCAGCCCGCTAGAGGTGGCGGCCAGCCCGATAGAGGTAGAGGATCACCTGTCAGGGGTCCTCCCGATGATGCAGTTCAGGGTGGTGGGGCCCAGCCCTGATTATATGCATTTCCAGCCAGACCCGAGGCGGAGTCCTCCGATGCAGTTATCACATGTACCATTTCAGTTTGTAATAATGATGCTTCATTTTTTTTTTATCCGGGGTATACTTATTCTTATGTATCATCCTATTTTTCCTCGTATTTGGTTACGCCTCGCGATTCTTTGAGTGTCCCTGTTTATGTGTCTACGCCGGTAGGGGATGTTATTGTTGTAGATCGTGTATATCGTTCGTGNGCATTAATGATAAAATTACACTTGTTATGTGCTTAATGGAGTTTATTTTATGTGTAGGTGAATT
Source organism: Nicotiana knightiana (assembly GCA_005239525.1). Lineage (NCBI taxonomy): Eukaryota > Viridiplantae > Streptophyta > Magnoliopsida > Solanales > Solanaceae > Nicotiana > Nicotiana knightiana. The sequence goes on along the minus strand of ML399842.1, from coordinate 179 downwards.
GGAAATGGAAACGGAGCTAAAGGGATGCAAATACGTCAAAAATACGCAAAAGGAGACGCCCGGGCGATAGCCGGGCGTTTGCACCCTAAAGTCAGGCCCCCCCTGGCGTTAGGGGAGCGTTTACCCCATAAGGCCAGGGCCCCCCTGGCGTTAGGGGGGCGTTAGAGCCCAAACGCCAG
>ML399840.1:5995-34442 GCA_005239525.1 Nicotiana knightiana | reverse complement strand
CCACCAATGATGCAAGAGTGGTGGTGGGGTTCTTAAAGAAGAATATATTCACCCGCTTTGGGATACCAAGGGCCATTATACGTGATGGAGGCACGCATTTCTGCAATCGTGTTTTTGAAAATTTGCTTTCTAAATATGACGTACGTCACAAGGTAGCAACCCCATATCACCCCCAAACTAGCGGGCAGGTTGAGGTATCAAACCGGGAAATAAAGAGTGTACTAACCAAAACAGTTAACGCCACAAGAACTGATTGGGCGAAAAAAACTTGATGATTCCCTCTGGGCCTACAAAACCGCATTTAAAACACCAATCGGTATGTCTCCATACAAGTTGGTATTTGGTAAGGCCTGTCACCTGCCCATCGAATTAGAACATCGAGCCTGGTGGGCATTGAAGCAGCTGAATCTGGAGTTCGATACTGCTGGAGAAAATCGAATCACAGAATTACAAGAATTAGAAGAATTCAGAAGCCAAGCATTTGAAAGCACCAGGTTGTATAAGGAACGAATGAAGAGACTACATGATAAAAATATTGTGGACCGAGATTTCAGACTAGGAGATAAGGTAATACTGTATAATTCAAGATAAAGAATGTTTCCAGGTAAGCTCAAGTCCCGATGGTCTGGCCCATTTAAAGTGGTCAACGTATTTCCTTATGGTGCTGTGGAGATTACTGCTGAAAATGAGTCTAACACCTTCAAGGTCAATGGACAACGATTAAAAAGATATGTAGGAATGACTGAAGCCAATGTGTTGGTTATTGTGCATCTGGGTGAACCTAAAACACCAGACGATCCTTAAATGGCTTTTATGATGCGTCGTGCCACGACGTTAAATCAGGCGCTTCATAGGAGGCAACCTATTGATTTGTTGTAATCGTCGTGCCACGACATTAAATAAGGCGCTTGTTGGGAGGCAACCCAATGCGTAGTAAATCTTAGAGTAGCTAGAAGTATTTCGTGTAATTATAGGTACTAACGAGCTTGCAGGTGAATTCGGGTGAAAGGAGGAGTGTTTTAGCATGACGGAAGGTGGGAACATAGCCGGAGTTAAGCTGGCCTTATGCCCCAAACGCCTGGCTAACGCCAGGGGCCAGCTGGCGTTAAGACTGAAATGCTTGGCTAACGCCAGGGGGTGTCTGGCGTTAAGGGTGAAACGCCTGGCTAACGCCAGGGGGAAGCTGGCGTTATGGCTAAAACGCCTGGCTAATGCCAGGGTGCCCGGGCTTTCTGATTAAAACGCACGACTAATACCAGGTAAGTTCCCTCTTCCTATTTTTTCATCTCCCAACTCTCTCTCAAGCNACCCAAACACGGATTGTCTCTCATACCCACATCAAAACACATAGTTTGACACACTCATCTTCACTACTTCAACACAAATTAACACCCCATCATCACCCACCACACACAAGATCTGCAGAGGTTAAATTTTGTGGTGTACTTCATCTGGCTAACACACATCAATCCGTGAGGTATGATTCTAGCCCTATCCTTTATTAACTCGAATTTGCGCACATGAAAAGTGTATCCTTGATTTCATGATGAATTGTTTTATGGGTTTATGAAGTTCTTGAAATATGTTGTATGGTGTTATGCACCCCAAGGCCCGAAACCCTTTAGGAATGAGCTGAAATGGTGAAATTAAGTGGTAATACGGAACCCCAAACTGATTTGGGTACATCAGGCAGCCCCTCAAGTCCATAAGAGCTCCCATGGCAATTGTGCCAGCCAAGTGCTCGATGTAATGCCTCAATGGCAGTACATGTCCCGTTTGGAGCCCGAGTCTCCGGGAAATACACCACTAGCGTCATGCATCTTGAAGTCCATGAAATTTTAAATGAAAATTGGCTCACAAGAAGCCAATAGGTAGCAATGTGTGTCAATTTCCATAAAATTGCCAAGGTGAAGTCTTAGTAACCTTCGTAAAGTGTGAAAACGGATAGTATATACTTTGTGACACTCATTCATTACTGATAAATTGTGCAGGTCAAACAATGCTACCCAGAAGAGCCACCGGCAAGGGAAAGGCCACATCTTCGGCCCACCGAAAACCAAATCAAAACCCCCACCACCTCAAAAGAAAAGAAAAGGAGGAGATGCTACTTCTAGCATGACTGGTGAGGAAGCAGTAGCTATTGTGGCTGCTATGAGGCAGAAACCCATTGGTCAAAGGGAATATGTTGTCAACAGCATACCACCACACTCCAGGAAATGGTATGCTCGTTGCAAGCCCAAGCATTTCCACCCGGAAGGAGCCATCAACGAGGGGTGTCTTAGAACTAAATTCCCAGCAATTTGGAGGAGCATCCATGAATTGGGTCTGGGATATGTGTTCAAACACCATGGCGACATCAACCTCAATTTAGTCCGGGAATTTTATGCAGCGTTTGATCCTAAGGACAAGGAAGAATTGGTGCCAATTCGTGGGCACTTGGTGGATTTTTCAGCCAAGGCCATATGTGATTTCCTAGGTGCACCAAATGTTTCGGTGGAGCCTCTAGAGCAATTTATCCGCCATCCTAACTATAGAGAGGTGAGGCACACACTTTGTGGAGTTGATTCCAAGGCTTCTTGGATTCGGGATAGAACCACTAATCTCCATAAAAGGTTTCCCAAGAAGAAGATGAAGGCTGAAACACAGGTATGGCTGAAACTGATTAATGCACGGATACTACCGTGCACTCATGACACCTTAATCAGTCGAGAGAGGATGTGTGTGCTCTACTTCATCATGACAGGGCAGCAAGTGAATGTGGGCCACCTAATTCTCTATCAAATAAGGTTGGTGCGTTCCAACAATAGAATTGATCGAATCCCTTTCCCGAATTTCCTGACTCAGTTCCTGCTAGATAAAAAGGTAGCGGTTGAGCCCGACTTTGACCATATTATTGATCAACAACTCACTCGGGAAACTAACATCACTGGCTTAAGACTGAAAGAAGAGTCTTCACTGACCAATGCCGAGCGCAATGCCAGGGATGATATCTTCATGGCCCATCTCTATGGGATGATGGATTTGCAGTTTTGCATAGGAGGTCGTCCAGCGTCAGTTAATGAAAGGGATGAGTTGGATCAGAGATAGCCACTCAATGCTCATGCTCAGCAGATCATAGGAGTAGGTGAGGGGTACAGGCTCCCAGATGATGAAGATATAAACACACCTAAAGATTCAAATGCGGAGCTAATGCGCTCGGATGAGGAAGATAATGGAGAAGATGAGTTTGAAGAGGAATAGAGAGCGTCCGATGATGAAGACGTTGAGTGACCAGGAAGTATCTTGCACCTTGTTTTACTTCTTGCTTTGTCTATACATGATGCACTGAGGACAGTGCATGAACTAAGTGTGGGGTTTTGTATATATATTTTTTGTTGTAAATTGTTTTGCTTGTTGAAATTGTGAAATTTGGTAGTGAAGTTTTTTATTTTGTTTGTTTTTAGTTTTTATGTTCAGTGAATGTTTGTAGTTTCTTTGTTTTTTTAGCTTTTATGTTTTTATTTTGTTCAATTAAAAAAAATTAAAAAAAAATTAAAAAAAATAATAATTTATTAGAAATATGGGGACTCTTCCCGACGATGGATCTCTTAGACAGTTCTCTTGAGGAAAGTAAGTCTAAAGAAAATACCAAAGAAAAGATTTTTTTTGTTTTAGGTAGTGTAGTAATTCCCCCTTGGTTTTTCTTTGGACACGGTTCTTTTCCAAGGGTTTTTAATTGAACCGGGTGTAGGTAGATTTTAATTTTTAGGAGTAGGAATCACATGGTTGAGGGCTTAATAGTAGCAATATCTTGGAACGTCATGACGCCTTGAGAATAGTCAGTACTTTGGTTGTGACGCTTAGGCTCAATTTTTCGACTCTGGGATAAATACCTTAAATTGTGGAATCTTAAATTTGCTTAACTGCTTTGACTGGAGTGTCGTGATAGATCCAATCCTGAGTGAGTTATGTGCCATGTGTGTGTGAGGTTTGTATGTTATTCTGTGCATTGCATTTGATGTCTAGAACTTGCCCCGTGTGTGTGCAAAGCGAAATAGAAGTTTTGTTCAGTCTTGGAAGTGATATAGGCATTTCTTTGTTGAGCCAGCTATATATATTTTACCCACCTAATTGTTATGTATCGTAGTTAACCCCGTTGAGCCTATAATCCTGTTTCTTTGGCAACCACATTACAAGCCATATCCCTTTGTTTGAATCGATCATATATTTGAACCTTGTCACCTCTCGTAAGCACTGAAAAAGTGATGAAATATGGAAAAGTTAAAATGTGGTGTGGTAGGTTGGTTTTTGAGGGGAATAACTGAAATAAGGAGAAAGGTGCACTGTTTTGCAAAGTAAGAGTCACTTGAAAAAGAAAGAAATATTTGTTGTTGGATTGTTGTGAAAATAAAAAATAAAATAAAAAAATAAAAAATAAAAATAATATATACATATATATATATTCCTTAACAAGTGGAAACTCTTAATGTAATTGTGCTTAAAGAAGCATGGGGTAATAACATTGTTGTGAAGGTGGAGTTTGGCTTAATATAAGTTTGAGGTTGAATGCGAAAGTATATGTATTAATGTGCTTAGGGATGTGTAGTCACTCTTATATCCAAATGTATCCTACCCATCCCGCAGCCTACATTACAACCAAATAAAGTCCTACTTGATCCTAGAATAAATGAGCTCGATTAGTAGAGTAGTACACTACGGGCAAGCTTATGGTGCATCTTTTGTGGCATATGAATATTATTTCTGAGAGTGAGTGAATTCTTTCTATCTTGAGTTCCTAAGTGTTCTTAAATTTCTTTTTGTGTGGAACTAACTCTTTGATTTGGTGAGGGCACATGATTCATGAAGGAAAGGTAATGTTGTTGACCTCTAAGTTAGAGTAGAGAGTGGATTGTGAATAAAGCATGGTATGTGTGAGTCGACTATTGAGGCGAGAATGTCACACCTTTGTGCCTAAACTGTTTTAAAAATTCTTGGTATAACGCGTTAAGGGATTTGCTTAATAAGTTGTGTTCATGAGTGTAATTTGATTGCTCGAGGACGAGCGAATGTTTAAGTGTGGGGTGCTGATGCGTGGCTAGAATTCATGGTTTAACACGTTACATGCCTTACAGTTTATGTGCGTTAACGATAAAAATACACTTTTTATGTGCATAATGGAGTCTATTTCATGTTTAGGTGAATTGGAGATGGAAGCCGAGCTAAATGGATGCAAAAACGTCGAAAATACGCTCAATAGGCGAAGAGGAGTGCACCGGGCTATAGTCGAGCGTTTGAGACTTAAGGCCAGGCCTAGCCTGGCATTATCCAGGCGCTAGAGCCCAAACGCCAGGCCGGGCAAAGCGTTATCCAGGCGCCAGAGCCCAAACGCCAGGCCTGGTCAGGTGTTTGGCTTGTAACGCCTGGCCCCTGATCCGGTCAAATCCGAGTTTTGAAGAGTTTTAAGTGTTTCCCGGTTGAAATAGAAATCTCCTACACGTTTAGGGTGTATCCCATACATATAAATAGACCCAAAAACACAACTTGAAGAGAGGAAGCCATTAAAATGAAGAAAAGCCTATGGATTACTACTCAGAAAGCAGAAACACTTATTTTTATCTCCTTATTTCATTACTCTGTACTTCAATTATGCAAGTTATTTTAGAATTGATTCTTATGAATATGAGTAGCTAATTTTATTAATCTAGGGTTTTGGTGGAACCCGTTGGGGGATAAACTTAAGGTGATATTAATATAGTTTGGTTGATTTTTCATCTCTATTTGTTCAACTACGTTCTTGTTGTAGTTAATTGAATGGCCATCAATTAGTTGTGCCTATTTAGTATGTATCTACTGGAGAAAGAGGCCAAATTTAGGTAATTTTTTGAACAACACCACTCCCAGAGTATAGACGAAAGTCATAACCGAGGGTTTAGAAGTTGGATTAGAAATAACGATACTTCGGGTGCAATCTAAAGTGAACTGTAATGCAATCTAACTAGCGTAACTTGAGAGAGTGCGTCTAGTAAATTATCATAATTACTTGACAGAGATTTATGGTAGATAGAGTGTTCATGATTGATAGAGATAATTAATCAAGTTATATGAAATATCTGAGAAGTAATTTCACCAACGGGGAAAACCATAACCTTAGACCTTTATCATAATTGGTTATAACATACTGTTAGTAATTGTTAGTTATTATTATTGTCAGTAGAATTAGTAAAACATCACCAATTTATATTCAAAAAAAAGTCTTGAGAGAATTGATTGAGTAAAATTTGTGTATTCTAAAGACTTGATTGATACTTTAATTCCCTGTGAGATCGACTATGGGCATAATACCCCGGATTATATTTGCAACGCTCTCTTAGTATTTTATTAGACATAGTTGAGCCTGATCAAATTTCTACACATCTCCTCCGTTGTGGTGGTATCGTCAGCATTATAGCAGGATGTATGTATATTTGTTATGAGGTGCATCGGGAGTATCAGATTCTTGAAATTTTGGCTATTAAGGTTCAGGGAACGTCAGTGGTCAGATGATGAGTTATACGGTGCATGGTGCTGATTTAGCAAAGGAACGTAGTCATGTTCTGGTAGGTCGTGTGGTAGTTGATACGGTGTTTATATTGGAACTAGGCCTGGCAGAGAATTTCAAGTGTTGGAACTGGATTCTGAGCTTATGGTATGGATAAAAGAGGATATCTTCAGATTTTATCAAGCTAATATGGTCAACTGGGTTGTGGTAGCAAGGGAAGGTGCTCGAGGTGTTAAACAGTGATTTCAGATAACTCCAGAGCAGTTCTTAGCACGTTTGAGGACGAACGTCTATTTAAGTGGGGGAGAATGTAACAACCCGATCGGTCGTTTTGAGCTCTAGCGCGTCGTTCAGCGGTTTGAGGCTGTGAGCAGCTTCGTTTCAGGTATTATGACCCGTGGGCGTGGTCGGAATTGAATTTCGGGAAGTTTAGAGTTAATTTGGAAAATATTGAAGAAAACCTAAAAATGGTATTTTTGATTTCCACCACGAATTTGAGCATGGAATTTAGTGTAAATTGTATATTTGAGCTAGTAAGGCTATGGGTAGAATATATCTTCGAGAAATTTCGGATTCCGGGCACGTGGGCCCGAGGCCATTTTGGTCAATTCACTGAGCGGGGTTTGGAAATTATATAATTTGGAATTGTTGCAAATATTAGAGTATATTTTCATTGGTTTGTCGTTGTTTGGATAGTTTCGGAGCATTGTGCAATGATTTGAGTCATCGGAAGGGATTGGAAGCCGTTTATGGAATTTCGAAGCGAGGTAAGTCTCCTTTCTAACTTTGTGAGGGGGAATTGTCCCCTAGGTGAACTAATTAAATATGTGCTATTATCTTCGGGGGATATGTACGCATGAAGTGACGGGAGTCCGTGCGTAGCTACTATTATGCTTATGTCCGGGTAGTTTAGGACCCACTAGCATGCCTTACTTGGGTACTTGTGATCTTGCCAGTAATATTAGGCCGCTAATATGATCAAAACAGTAATTGAATATCTAACAAAAACTAGAGTTCATCTTCTTAATCGTCTAGAAAGAGAATTGATTTCCTCCGTGGATAATTGTATACCTGATGAGGTTATATTATGAAATACTATTAAACTTGGCAAAAAAATGAGTTTCAAAAAACATAGATTTAAATGCTATTTTTTTCATGTTCCTTTAAGAGGATTTTATCATTTCATGAGAAGTTGTTTTCTTGATAAAAATTCGGATTTATTATGTACATACGTGTACATATGAGCACCTGAGTCGCAGGTATGATTCGCGAGCAGGTTAGCCTTATTATTATTATGTTGACCGCATCGCATGATTGATTCGCGAGCGGGGAAAATAGATGCATCTATGGTTCGGGCCGTTCGATCCTCGGCAGTGCATAATTTATGTTTATGTTGGTTCGGGCCGTCGACCCTCGGCATTGCTTGCGCATGATATTTACTGTGTATTTGCTGTGATTTATACATGTTTATCAGCCTAAGGAAGTTTTAATGGCCAGTTATGAGGAAGGAGAATTGATGTGTAAAATGTGAAATAAGTCTGATGTTTCTTATCCCGGATTATGATTTAAATTGTCAACTGAAACGACGAAGAGTAAAAATGTTAAATGTGGAAGGAGTTGATATTATTTATTCCTGATTTTAATAGATTGTCTATGACATTCATGCTTAGTGTCTCACTTGAATATACTAAATGGACCTCTAGCAAGTGTCTAGTTCGACCTCTCGTCACTACCTCTCTGAGGTTAGGCGTGCGACTTACTGAGTACACGTTGTTTTCGTACTCATGCTATACTTGATGTGCATTTTTATTGCACAGGTACTTTCATAGTGACGTGGCTAGTTTGGAGACTTAGGCAAACTGCATCATCCGGAGGCGATCCGCAGCTGACAGAGTCTCCCTCATATTGTATCTATTTCCATTTTAAATTCCTTGTCCAATTTGTATTTCGAACAAGCTTTGTAATATTTGTGAAATTCTTAGAATTTGCTCATGCACTTGTGACACTGGGTTCTGGGATGTGTATGGGATGTATTTTATAAAAATGGAATATTAAGCTGTTGTATTTACTTAACGAATTTTGTTTAGTTATTTCGTAATAATTAAAGGTAATGATTTCAAAAATTTTAAAACGGGAATTTATTTCAACTAATTAATGATTGGCTTGCCTGAAGATGGTGTCCGGCGCCATCACGACATAGATTTTGGGTCATGACATTGTAAAGGATATTTGATGTTCTTGTCTTCATTATTATTCATGATTGCCATCCCTGCGTAGCCTTACTTTTAAAACATATTATTTTGACCCTAGTAAGTGTCACGTCGAACTCTCGTCACTACTTCTTCGAGATTAGGAGGGATACTTACTGGGTACAAATTTTTTATGTACTCATGCTACGCTCTGTACTTAATTGCACAGGTTCTGAGGCGGGTGCATCTGGGTATCAGCCCGGAGTTCGTCCCTGATATATACACTTGGTCTAGACTCCACGGTGAGCTGCTTCTCTTGGCGACTTCCAGCAGCACGTTGGAGCTATTCTTTTGCCATTCCTATCTACACTTACTCATACAGTAGGATAGACTTTATTCTTTTGATATTATTCTACAAGATGCCTGTAGAATTATGACACTAGTTCCTGGCACACATGCTAGTAGACTTTATTTTTGGGATGTAATGGTTAATTATGACTTCATGATTATTTATTTTGCATATAGTTGTCTAAGTTATCCGTTTCTACAAAATGTCTCAAAACTAAGTTAAGCATGTGTTGAAAAATATTTTTGGTAAACTACATGAAACTCACTAGTAGATAATGGTTGGCCTGCCTGACTGCAGTGTTGGGCGCCATCGCGACCTGGGTTAGGAATTCGGGTCGTGACAAGCAGGTCATGATGCCTATGTGGCTTCTGAGATAGATAAGCTAGCTAAGCTTGTACCTCTGTATCTATCAATCAGTGATTTTTACAGAGATAAGCAAGGCATAGATTGGTATCATGACTCAGCATACAGTGACAAGGCACAAATTGATCCCTTTGATGTTGTTTTTATTTAAAATCTGCCTCAACAAAAATCTGGGAGCATGTATGACACCAATCCTCTTCCTTGTGTCATTTATAGCTCTAATAATATGAATTGTTTTTAATTGTTTTAGTATATTTTTTCAGGGATTGTGGGTTGCATGTTGCGGCATACGCAGAGTTTCTGAGCACTTTTGGTTTGGTTTCACAAACAAAATTTGATGCCAATTTACTCCGTCAAATATATGGTGCCCTCCTTTGAGACTATGTTATGCAGAAGATAGATGTTGATTTCATAAGCAAGAGAGAAGCAAACTCAAAGATTGTTAGGCAAATCAAGGATTCGGATACGTCAGTTAAGATAATGTTAGAGCAGTTGTAGGTGAATGTAGTTTTTTATGGTAGTATTTTTGTGAATATTGTATTTGTGGATAGTGTTTTAGTAAAGATGGTGTTTAGTTAAGAAAATTATTATGTTTTCATTCTATTCACTGTATCAACAGTGTTTATATATGATCATTTAAAGTATTCAGTCAATGTATTCAATATTTTTGTGCATCTGAATTTAACTGTAATCAACAAGTTGTGTTTGTATGTATCTAACATGTTGTATTCATGTGTATTCAACAGGTTGTATTCAGATGTATTCGAATACACATTCTATTTATTTGTATTCAACATATTGCATTCCACAGGTTGTATTCAGCTGTATTTTACAGGTTGTCTACATGTATTTTACATATGTATTCGAATACACATTCTATTGAGTTGTATTCAACATATTGCATTCCACAGGTTTTATTCATATGTATTTTACAGGTTGTCTACATGTATTTTACATATGTATTCGAATAAACATTCTATTGAGTTGTATTCAACATATTGCATTCCACATGTTTTATTCATATGTATTTTACAGGTTGTCTACATGTATTTTTATATTTATTTACATATATTAGGAGTTTATAAGACCATTATATAATACACTCATATTGTATGTGTATAACAGATGTATTAATATGTATTCAGTGGTATTTGAATATATGTATTTAATATGTAAAAATCATAAACAATCCCTGATCCAAAACGTCGTTTTGTTTTTAGGTATATTTATATGTAATTAAAATAAATATTGGATGGTGAATGAAATATGACATCTTTTTACAATACACTCATATCGTATGTATCTAACAGATTGTATTCATGTTTATTCAACAGGTTGTATTCAGGTGTATTCGAATACACATTCTATTCATCTGTATTCAACATATTGCATTCCATAGGTTGTATTCAGATGTATTTTACAGGTTGTCTTCATATTTTTATATTTATTTACATATATTAGGACTCTATAAGACCTTTATACAATACACTCATATCGTATGTATATAACAGATTGTATTAATAGGTATTCATTGTTATTTAAATACATGTATTTTAATATGCAGAAATCATATACAATCCCTGATCCAAAGCATCGTTTTGTTTTTAGTTATATTTATATGTAATAAAAAAAAAAGAATCAGTGGATGGTGAATAAAATATGACATCATTTTATAATACACTCATATCAAATGTATCTAACAAATTGTATTCATGTGTATTCAACGGGTTATATTCAGATGTATCCAAATACAGATATTTAATATTCATAGATCATATACCAACTATGTATTCTATTTATATTCATCTGTATTCAGATCGCATGAATTAATATAAATAGTCGTATTTAAATTATGTATTTACATTTAATACACAACTTAATTATATCCAGAATATATTCGCAAAAAAAATCATAATGTATCATTTCAAAATGCCACCGGAAGCTATGGCAAATAGTTATATCGCTAATACAAGCCAGAATGTGAACTAATTCCTACGTGGAGCATTTTTACAAATAAGCTTATTATGTCCTTCCTGCCCATATATGCTACACGGATGTTGATTTTTCTTCTGTAGCAATTCACTGAACGGCTTGTCGCGCTTTTTCTTTGGTCTTCCAGGAGGTCTTTTCCATTTGGGTGGTAAGACAACTTCATCTGATATATGTGCTAGTATATTCCATTCATTTCGGTCCGGCAGCGGATACACGGGCCCCTCATATTTCATTACAACATACTTTGGTTTGTAATAGTCAGAGCAATAATCTTCCGGCATTAGAAACTTTCTCTTCAAGACAGCCCAAGCGTGTGGGCATGGTAATTCGTCAACTTGGAACCGCCCACAACTGTATTTTCTCTCCAAGAGGCACATGGTGTACTTCCTTCCTACATCATTCACTGTATGCAAGTATTCGGTCGAAGACACCACCTACATTTAAATATAAACCTATTAGTTTAAAGTATTTAAAAAAAATATCATTTATATATCAAAGAATAGACGTATTAATTACAATATATATATATAGAAAATTTATACATGTATACACAAGGAATTCAAACAAATTTATATTGAATACTAACCTATTTGTATATATAAAATACAAAGACATGCAATTATATACAATTAAATACATCGATACATTGAAATACATTGTATATGCATGCTGGCAGAGTATTAAAGATGAGGGCATCTTTGACTGATGAATAGTATTATATACAGTAACTATCTGCTTATGACATACATATGGTTAGAAACAAAACCATTATATACAACTAACGATACAATGACCATAAGTTATGTATTTCCAATAGTAAAAATTGTATCAGAAATAAATAAACCTTGTACCAGGGATGAATATAGGATAAAAAATGACTTAAAAAAAAAAGAATGCAACTTACAGTCATTCGTGTAGACATTACCTCATTCATGGTAAGCATCTCCTAGTATTTTTTCCCAAGTGTTGTGTATGTCTGCGAAGCTTCTTTCTGATTGCTACAATTCCATCGTCCAAACATTTTCCTGACTTCTTCGAGGAAGTCGTATATTGGAAATTCCCTTGCTGACACAAGTGCGCCATTGATTGACTCAGCAATATTTGACGTCATTGTCCATCCCCTGTTAACAGATGCATACAACCTAGCCCATTCGTATCCAGCTAACTTCAATTATTCTTTCACCCTAATATCTACCTTCTCCACCTTCTCCATTAGACTGTCAAACTCATCCTGTGTGTATGCTTTTTCCATCGAAAAGTATATCTCGCTCAACTTTTAATGACTCTTTTTGAATTTCTTATATACGTTGTCCCATAGATGCCATATACAAGCAAAATGTGGTACCGTTGGATACACTCTTGATATAGACTTGATGATACTCTCGTTCCTATCTGAAACGATGCACATGTTTTCCCTCTCACCATATGCCCCCTTGAATTGCTCAAAGAACCGCGTCCAAGCAACATCATTCTCTGGATCAATAACACCATACGCTAGTGGTAGTATATGACCTGTAAAGACAATTGTAAATATGTATTTTAATCTTTAATATGCAGTAATATTATCAAATTTAATTATAATCCCCATACTCACCTGCACCATCCAACGTACTGGCCGAGACGAAAGCCCCAGTGTAATACGATTTTAGGTGGCTTCCATCCACAACCACAATGGGTCTACACTGATCGAACCCCTTTATAAAGGCATACAATGATATATACACATACATGAATTCATTTTGTGGAGATTTTACCATTCTAATGTGTGAACCAGGATATGCATATCCATTATATACAAGTATCCTGGTAACTTATTGTATGAATCAGCCGGTTCACCCCTCAAGAAATTCATTGCCTTTTCTTTAGCCCGCCACGCCAACATGTAACTAATATCTACACCAAAATCTGATTTCACATCATCAATTATATCCTTTGGGGTGTATTTTCTCTTATGATTAGTAAGCTTGGACCTAATCATACCACCGATAAGACTGCTACTTGCTTGACGTTGCTCATAGACCTTATCCTTCAACGGACATATATGCTTATCATTGAACTCTCTCACATTGAACATTTGTGATTTGTTAATGCTAGATGCCTTAAACCTCCATTCACAATCCTCGGGCATACATAATAATGTATAGCTGCAAATAATATTTTCGCAATATATATGATGAGTATAAATGATTAAAAATTAACTAATATAATGCGAATACATTGTCACAGATATATACATTATTATAAAACACACACATATACATGTGAATAAGGTTGTATATATATATATACACACACACACACATTTAAATACGTATAATACATCTAAAAATAAATAGCGAGAGCCAGTGTAACATATAAATAAGAATTCATACCGTATGTATCTAACAGATTGTATTCATGTTTATTCAACATGTAGTATTCAGGTGTATTCAAATACACATTCTATTTATCTATATTCAACATATTGCATTCCACAGGTTGTATTCATATGTATTTTACAGGTTGTTTACATGTATTTTTATATTTATTTATATATATTAGGAGTCTATAAGACCTTTATACAATACACTCATATCATATGTGTATAACAAATGTATTAATATGTATTCAGTGGTATTTGAATACATGTATTTAATATGCTGAAATCATATACAATCCCTGATCCAAAGCGTCGTTTTGTTTTTATTTATATTTATATGTAATAAAAAAAAAAGAAATATTGGATGGTGAATGAAATATGACATCTTTTTACAATACACTCATACCGTATGTATCTAACAGATTGTATTCAACAGGTTGTATTCAGATGTATTCGAATACACATTCTATTTATCTGTATTACACATATTGCATTCCACAGGTTGTATTCAGATGTATCTTACAGGTTGTCTTCATATTTTTTTATATTTATTTACATGTAAATATACCCAGGTAAACCTAAATACAGCTTAAACATGTTGTCATGGAAACAAATATGTATTCACACTCACCTTACATAATGATACATTTGAATATAACTTGACGTTTAACAAGTTGTAGTTAATAACAATCAAACATGACAGCATTAGACCTATCAACCCGGAATTGAAATCTTTCAGATATTGCGTAATGCTCCATCACCTGTTTCAATGTAGCCTTATCCTCATATACTTGTCCAGCCATAACCTCTCTTTGATTAGTTTTTGAAATAATCAAATTCGTGTCCAATTCGAACACCTCAATTGGTTCTCCTGAGTTGAAAGACTCGATAGCAAGTGTATAATCTGTATCAAAATTACACCTTTGATTTGCTTCGTCAATTTGCACAATGCCCCCTAGAACTAAACTACCTCCAGCTACAACTTCTTTGTCAATTGTAGTTATGCACAAAGGATACATACCGAATTCTATGTTCACTTTTTTCAACTCTACATACACCCTGTAACCCATGTCGTTATGTATTTCCATCTACTTTGTATTCGATTTTGAATGACTTTGAGCGCAAATCTATGGCGAGTTGTTTAGAAATAGAAGAAACCAAATTATTGTATGACGCATACTCCTTTATTAGTATCCCCTCAATCGAATAAGCGACATAGTTCTTCTCACTGTCCCACTTGCCAGAATAACACAGCAGAACTGTTAAACTTGTCATATGTAATTGGTTGACCGATTTCTGTATATGAATGTATCAATTCTCTATTTTATTTGTTGAACACAGAAGCACACACGAAAAAAAACAGAGAAGGGAAGAAACAATTTATCTTCTAATGCTCTGTTGTGCTGTATATAACGTTTTAGGGGGGGGAGGAATCTGATTATTCCCTATAAAAAACGATTATGGTTGATGTAATGAGTTAGTTGAGTTATATTAGGAGTCTATTATGTAAATTGATACACTTTCCTTTATAAAAAAATCTGAATAGACCTGGAATTTCGTTGTTTCTGTTACAACATACAGGTGAATACAGTCAAATACATCCAAATACATTCGACTATCCAACTGTATCCCCATGTTTAGCGCCGAGTATTGCTACTGTATTCATGAATACAGTAGCTTAAATACATCGAATACACATTAAAAAAATTGAAAACATAGCTATAGGAAGTAATATATTAAATGGTAGCTACAAGTAACTAATAACCACTAAACAATAGTGGTTTGTGAAAAATTTCAGCGGGTGGCTATATATGATTTTCTCTCTAACTAATTCGTGAAAATAGCACGGGTTTTCGGAGTGGTAATTGAAAAACAGCTTGCGTTTGCAAAGTCATAGAAAAATAGCCATTATTTTACTGCAACACGGAAAGTTCCAGCATAATATACTGGAGATTGGTACACATGTGTATGAACTCCTAGCATATTATGCTGGACCAGTATATTATGCTGGATCTCCAGCATGTTATGATGGAGTTCCAGTATATATAATATGCTGGATTTTCACATGTAAAAAATTCGACCTCCAGTATATTATGCTGGAATATTTTCCGGATTTTGAACAGTATTTCATTAAAATTTATCTTTACACGAAAAGTGGCTAAATTTCGATTACTTTTGAAACTGTGGCTATCTTTCAATTACTACTTGTAAATCTGGCTATTTTTGAATTTCACCCAACTAATTCGTAGTTGCGGAAGGCCCATTAAAGGGCAAGTGCTCCTACCTAAACCAAGAAAGAACTAGACATATGCAGCAGCTAAGAGTACAAGGCCATCTTGATAGTGGTCCTTAAACAGAAATAGTCGAGAAGATTAAAAGTAAGAGACACAGAAGTAAGTGAACAAATCACGCATCTGTCCATTTCTTGCAATTAATCTTAATAAGATCTTTTGTTCAAACAACTACTAGTAGCAATAGTAATAGGGATTAACTAAGACCTGTTTTGGTATATAACAACCAGCTAATCCCATTGCTAGAAGATTGAAGTCATTGTTCCTTTCAGTCTAACCAGCAGCATTCTGCAGTAGCACAATAATACCAACAAGTATAAACTCTATAGAATCCTACAAATGTTGGAATTAAAATTTATTTATAATCATTATCTTGGTAAGTGTTTGTTCATTGTTTATACAACATACTAGATATTTCAACTAACTTCGCCTATCTAAGAAATTTCATGCTCTAGAATCAACATCCATCTGATACAAGATAATACACATGCACCAAGTGTCATGCTTTTACGGAAGCTGTTATCTCCAGTTCTCAGCTTGCTCATGAAAATTGGTCGTAATTATTCCTGCTTCTCAGCATCACCATCATCAAACTTGTCCACAGTTTCAGCAGGAATACTATCTGATGAAGCGTCATTACGAAGCTTGACACTCTCTGATGCACCATCTTCTGCTTGTTTAGCATTGTGATTATTTGCTTCAACAGATCCACTATTAGCTGCCCCGTCGCTTACTACCACTGTCTGCTTGACAGTCCCAACCTTAACATATTTGCTCATGAACTTGTACTCCCAATCCTGTAAAGCGTCAAGCTCAAATGCACCAAGACCAGATATATCACCCGTGAGATCTTTTTCGTCAAAGGACATCTTGGCAAGAGCTCTACTCGCATCCTTCCCAGCAAATAATGCGTAAGGTCCCCCAGGTCCATAGAACATTCTGCATAGACAGAGATTTAGACACAAAAATGTGGTGACAACACCTATTGTAGGAAAGCTATTGCAAAAATGAAAAAATGGCGCTCATATAAAAGGCTTAATGGCCAAGATTTAAGCATAACATTTTGTTTAAAAAATATATATATTCAAACTCATCTCAGATATTTGATTCCAGGGACTGTGTCCTTGATGAATTCAGTCTATACTCGGATTGACTGAATTATGAAGTAAATAATTTGACCTCAGAATTCTCATATGAGAACCTCTGAGATTCTGTTTGCTGAAAAAAGAAGTTGTTACCAAGTGAACATTTCCAAATCAAAAGTTATTGAAGTCCCAAAAATAACATAACTAGGAGAATACTAAATAGTTCAAACTAAACAAAAGAGAATCTGAAGCAATTAGCTTCAGCTTGACTTTAATAAAACAAAGAAAATCAAGAAAAAACAAGATTTCCCTGAGTTGAATTCAGGAGATTATCAGAATACAATTCAAAATGCCAATCTATAATGTCCCAAACCACTTGAATTATAATTGCACAACTCGAGCTCCTAAGATAACATAAAGAAGACCTTTGTTATCTCAAATGCCTATCATATTATATATAATCTAAGACTCATAAATAAGGAGCACCTCTTGTACATTATTAATCAACTTAATGAGACATTCTTTTCTATGTCACAACCCATCTCCTCCATAATCCAAGCGTGAATTTGAACTTTCTTCCATGCAACAAGCACGTTGGGTGACTACTTTCTCCATGTCCACAACGTTGATATGAATCTTCTCTATTTTGTGTAACAAGTGGATGTAGGAAAATGATCAACATCTTAAAATATGTCAGCCTAACATGGTATAGCTACCTCAATCAATTCCTTTAAGATTCTCGTAGAAAGTTTTCGATTAATGCATAGTTTGACTTACCTACCAGGATGAAACAAAGGATCTTCAGTAGTAGCATTTTATGCAGGTCAATGTGCTAAATACTAATGAGAAACATTACTAAGTTTGACAAACATTCAAATACTAAATTTCTACCTAATTATACTCCCAACATGAAAATGCATATTATAATAACCAACTTGTATACAATTTCTTTTAGTAAAGTGAACTATATGATGTTTAATAGAGTATAGCCATATTAAAATTGCAAAAATGTTAAGTGGATCAATTATCACATTCATTAAGAATATCCAAATCATGACAGCTCATCATTTTTGAATTTGGGTCAACTTCGAAACGCGGTGCATATACTAAGTTATTCTTCCATCTCTAATTTGTCACATGTGCACTTGTTGACAAGTCACATGCACTTATAAGTACACTTTTTAAAACTATTTTTGTGAATGAGTAATTATACATCGACCATATTCTTGATAATTACTCAATTTTTGGACTTCAATAATAATTTTACAAAGTGTAATGGCAAGTGAATGTGACTTGTCAGAAAATGCACACGTAAAAGATGGACGATATAATTAATTTAGTAAATTGGTCTTCACAGTTGAACCAATTAAAAAGTAACGAGATGCTTCATTACAAAAATGAAAAGTACTCCTTCCATCCTAATCTATGTGGAAAGGAAGAGTTTTGAAGCTTGTGATCTAAAACAAGTCATGGATATTTATGTCATTATAAATCATCTCATCAAAGGTAAAATTAGATGTTTAAACAGGGGCAGATTTAAAGGAAAAAAATGGGATACGTGAACCAATGGTCTCTCGCAAAATTAGATATTTTATGTACATATTTTCTAAAATTAGTATAATATTAATTGTTGGCACCCATGCTCCAAGAAGGTTGAATGGTGCACTTGGTTGAAGGTTAAGTTAATTACCAAGAGTAATAGGGATCAACTCCCACTTAATACATTTTTCCCTCCTTTTTTTAATAGTGCTCCCATGTACTAGAAATCCTAGATCCACCTCTGAGTTTAAAGTCAAAATATAGAAAAGTGATATTCTTTTTCGGACAGATAGAAAATGAAAGTGTGGCACATAAAATGGGACGGAGGAAGTAATGAGATATCATGATTTTCTATCCTCTATTTCTTGGATGATGCATGTTAGAATCGATCCATATTGCATGATAGATTTGGTATGGCTACTAAAATATGCTATTGAACATAACATAGTTCACTTAATTTATTAAATGAAATTGTAAAATATTTGGATTTCATTATATGTTTTCTCATGTAGGACTCTAAGTGGGTATAAATTTTACATTTTACAATACTGATCAAAATTTACAATGAATTTTCTCATCAATATTTAGTACAATCAACAACATGAAATGTATATACTAATGCGGATCCTTAGTTTTATCCATATATTATAAATACCTTAGTTTATCCATATATTATATATACTAGTATACAAGTCAAGCTATGCAGTAATAAATAAACTATCTACTCTCTATTCTAAAGACGTTGGTCTGGGTAGCATTTGCAATATAGCTTGATGATGACCTCTTTGAGGGTGATGATTGTTTTCTTATGTGCACTTCTTGCACATGATAGCTGATTCATTTGTCAAAGAAAACTCATCAAAATCGTGCATGTTTCATGGTGGAGAGCTTGAATTGACGCTTGCAGTTTTGAGGCGATATGTGTAGTCATTTTGGAATGAAAATACTGAAATTAACATAGAAGTGATGTATTCTTATTATATATTGAAATATCAGTTTAAATAAAATTTTGTGCGAAGTCAGATAGAGAATGGAAAAAGGACTCAAAAAAGAGAAAAGAGTTCTGTTTTAAAGTAACATATTTTTTCTTGAACCTTTTCAATACTGCTACTCTGCTTAAGTAATTTTTTAAAATTCTAACATTTGAATACTAGTATTTTTTTATTTTTCATAATATTTGAATGAACGTAACACAGTACTAACTTTTAACATTGTAAACAAAAGTAAACTTGACATAAGAATAAGAAAGTAACAAAAAGCACCCAACAGTGTGGCCTAGCGGTCAATGAGGTGGGTGAGAACCATAAGATCTTAGGTTCAAATCCTAGCGGAGGCAAAAAGCACTAGGTAATTTCCTCCCATCTATCCAAGCGTGGGTGGATAGAATTACTTGATACCTGTTGTTGGTTGTAGGTGGCAGGTATCCCGTGGAATTAGCAAGGTGCGCGCAAGTTGAACCGAACACCACGATAATAAAAAACTAATAATAATAATAATAAAGCAACAAAAAAGAACTTATTAACTTAAAAAGGAACTAGTATTTCTCCTTATAATATATTTCTTTTTTATTATTCTTCACTATCAGTATTTTTAAAGTCTCATATTCATTCAATCAAAAAGGCCCTATCTGTTTGCATTTAATGGAGGTCTAGATCTAAATAAAATAGTGTCAGCCTATTAAGGCCTCATTGGTTTTTTAAACGATTAAGACGTCAAAATCTGAATATATATATATGAATATCAAGATGTGTATTAAGATTAAGACATATGAACAATATACATCTGAATATTAAGATGTGCATTAAGATCTGAATACAAAATAATTAATATTATTTGTCTTTTTAACATCTTAATATATTAAATTTATCTTTATTTTAAAATTAATAAACATAAAGTTCAATTAAAATACTAATTAATCTAATATTCTATCAATAATATATATAATTTCTTAAACTATGGTATTTGGTGGTGGTGATGGCTACGGAGGTGCTTGTGAATGTCGTTTAGAGGCAGTTGTTGGTGGTGAGTTTGGTTGATGGTGGTGGTTCTAGATCGTAGCTAGTGGTTGGTGATTATGGTTAAGGATGGTGGTGGCAGTGGTGATAGTTAATAATGGAGAGTAATGGTGGTGGTTGTGGTTGTGGTTGTGATTGACGAAGGTGATGGTAGTTTATAATGGTGGGCGGTGCTGGCTATGGTTGTTGATAGTGATACGGCAGTTGGTTGAGGTGGTTGAGTGTTTGGTTATGTGGTTGTGGTTGAGGATGATAGTGGTAGGGGTGGTGGGTGGTGGTGGTGGTGGCGGCTATGATTGAGGATGGTGGTGGTGGTGGTGGTGGAGTATGGTGGTGGCGGTAGTTGATAATGGTAGGAGGTGGCGGCAGTTAGTAATGAATATGGATGATAGCATCTTAATGAGATTGTCATTGTTATAGATTTTAATCATACAAACATACATAATGATTAAAATTTAGAATTTAAAAACAAACACACTTAATGTCTAAGATCTGAATAATTAAGACTCAGACCTTCATTAACTGCAAATAAATGAGGCCTAAGTGCATTTGCTTCTTTCTTCACAACCATTTATTGCTATTAACAAATCTTAATACCATTAAGACGTCCACGTAAAGTCCATATGAATGTAACCTTTTACCACAATTATATGTATTATCACCGTCAACACCAGCCCACGACCACCTCCACCACCTTGCCACATCCACAACCATCAACCACTACCATCAAACCACCAACCACCTCCACCATCAACCACCCCTAACGCCTCCACTACTGACCACAACTCACACTAGCCACAACCCACAACCAACAACCACTTCCACCGCACAAACACCATTCCCAACCACTGCCAACAACCACCGTCATCACTAGTTACCGCCAGCAACCGCTTCTACCACTAACCTCCACAGTGCAATCACCACCAACCACCACCTTCAACACTAGTAAGCACCACCAACATCTCTATTGCCAACTTTCACCCGCATCCATCACCTCTGGCCACCACCATACACCACCATTGCCAACCTCCTCCATATAACCACGGCGACCATAGCCAACCTAACAACTATCATTGTCGACCACCACCACCGTCAATCACTGCCACTAACTTTTAGATGTGATTCATTAAAGAAACAATTTATATAGCACAATATAATTGAGATTTTCTCTAATATTTTGTGGATTTAATATTTATTAGTAATAATCTATTGAATTCTATATTTGTTAGTTTTTAAATACAAGTATATTATCCACATTCAAATGTGAAAAAACAAACAATCTTAATTATTCAGTGCTCATATTAAAATGCAAGATCTTAATATTCATATGTATATTTAGATTCAAAAGTCTTTATCATAATAAAATTAAAGAGGGTCTTACGGCCTTAGATTAGACCTCAATCCTTATGGACCCAGGCTAACAAATTTACCCACTTAAACAACCAATTGAGGTATCCTTGCAAAAGGAAATCTTTAAACTATACCTTTTTCCTCTACAGTGTTAGTAGAGAAAGCAAGTTAAGAAGGAAAGCATATTGAGTGACGCACCTACAGCACTAACTCCTAATTACCTCCTTTATTCAACGAATTTCCATGTCCAAGTTTTGTAATTAGCAGATTAAAGAGTCTAAGGACTTCAGTGAAGTTCAGACAATTTTTTTTGATAAGAAAAAGTTCACACTTTTTCCTCCAAATGACAAGAAAAAGCAATTCACAGTAACTTGAAAGAAACAGCAAAAGGGAGATTGATTCTACCCTTTAGTATTAGGTTATTTTACATATACTTTTTTATTCTCCAAAGTCAAATAAAAGCCTCTCCATAATTGATCAAGAAAAACAATTAAACGAACAATCAAGAACAACTTCAACAGTGAAAAAAAGCCAAGAATCCCAAAAACTCAAAGACCCGTATCAAAGTTTCTAATATTCAAGCATAAAAAGGAGACAAACCTGCTCTGAGAAACATCATAGATCTGACCTTTGATAGCCATCAACAAAGGGTTCTTGGGATCAGACCCATCATACTGTTTCAACTCCTCATCAGAAATTTCACCAAGCTGAACAGGAGGGGGAAGAGGCTCCATTTGTTCCTCAAAGTTTCTAGACCTTTGGTGGGGAACATGATCAGGTGAGCTGAAAAACCCTGAGACAACATAGTACAAAGCAAGACCCAAAGCAACAACTGTGAAAAATGTGGTAGGGGAAAGACCTGTGTAGTCAAAGATTGAATCTTTCAAGTTTTCCCATAGCTGGAGGGCCATAGTTCTTTATTGGAGGTGTAAAGGGCGAGAAAAACAAAGAGGTTTTAGTTGGGGTTTGTGAGATAGAAGGGATAGGAGCGTCAAGTGTGGACCATTTGAGATGTCCCGTTGTTTTTGGACTGTTTTACCAACTTTGTGATTCCAATTTTTATTTTATTTTTGATAATACGGATATATTATATATATAAAAACTAGTCGTTGTTAGGACAAATAGTTGAAAGAGCGCCACGTATTGATGGTCTATCAGTAGAGATGTTCTGATTTTCCAATGACTTCAGCCTATTACATGGCGTAATGTCTAGTGACTTATTGTAATAACAAACTCCACTAGCATCCTTTGATAGTTGTAGGTTCACAAAATGAGGTGGGTTTGCATGGAGCTTTGGATTGGCACTATTGAACTGCTTGCATTCCTTCCTGCTTGCATCCTTTGCCAGTGGATGCGCTACTTGGCTTCCTTCACGAAAATTATGCCGCAGAAATAGGTGCTTCTGCCGGTACATCATCAATGATCTGCATGCATACACAATGTTAGATAAAATATTGTGATCCTGGCTAATTGCTAAAATTGCTTCTATGGAATCTGTCTCCACTTCCGATGAAAATAGATAGTATTCTGTTGCTATTTGAAGGACTACATGAATTGCTTGTAGTTCAGCGTGGAGTGCGAAAGAGCACAATCCATCTTTTGGTATCCCATAATCCATCTTCCCAAATTATTTCTGAACGTACCTCCCAATCCAGATTTATTCCCTTTATTTCTGAAGGCTCCATCTGTGTTTAGTTTGTACCAATGTTGTTGTGGAGGGTGCCATTTTATGTAGACTTTGATCTTATCAGTAGGAGCAATTCCATGTGTGTTTAGCAGGTGATATTCTATCGCCAGTTTCTTAATATCTATGAGTCGAGTGAGTATTGAGTATTGTTAATATTATTTTTGTTTATGTCGATCCATATACCCCATAGCAAAAAAGCTAGAAAGTTATCCCACGGTATGTTTATGAGTTGTTGGGTTTTGTTTAGGTCCTTTAAATTGAGAATCCAGTGGTTGTCTAGATTAGTTCTTACAATGTTGATGCCTAAGGAACTCCATATGTTTGAAACGCTTGGGCACAGGAATATGTGGTTGATTGTTTCTTCATGTTTACGGCATATGGGACAAATGGAGTCTATATTAATTCCAATGTGATTGAGGTAGGAGCGACAAGGGAGTCTATTATGGAGACATTGCCACAGGAAATATTTAATTTTGTTTGGGCAGTGTAGTTTCCAAATCTATTTGAAGTCAAGGCTTTCTTGATTTTGCCAAGTATTTATTAGTTTATAGCAGGATTTGGTGGTAAATACACCATTGTTATTAATGCTCCACAAGGGTTTGTCATGATTTTGTAGAGGTTGTGGAATCGATTTTATATTATCCATGATAGGAGGAGGGATTTGGATAGATAATTTTGTGAAAGACCATTTGCTATTTGAAATAATGTCTTTTACTGCCAAACTTTGTTCCTTTATTCCAAGAGGGTCTTCTATACAATGTCTTACGGAGGTAGGGAAGGGATCCATTGAGAGTCCCAGATATGTAGTTGAGAGTTTTTTCCTGGGAGCTAGAGGGTCCCTTGTCTGCAAGTAACCCAGCCTTTAGAATGCTCTTCTAAATGAAAGAGGTGTTTTTAGATTTGTTCTTACCATATTTTTGAATGAGCATGTTTTCCCAGGGGGCATAAGTATTTGCTAGGAGTCTCCAAGTTAGACCAGTTAGAAGAACCTTGTTCTTAGAGTTTGTTGTTTTAATGCCAAGGCCTCCCATTTCCTTGGGCTTAGTAATAGTATTCCAATTGATTAGGTGTAGTTTTTTCGGTCATTAGTAGTGCCCCATATGAAATTTCTTTGTATTTGGTCAATTTGCTTGTGTGTTTTTGTTGGGAGTATTGTGTATTGCATGGCATGATTTGGGATGGAATTCAAGGTAGCTATGGCAAGGGTTGTCCTTCCTGCCATGCTAAGGAAATGTGTTTTCCAAGTGGAGAGCTTTTCTCTCATTTTGTCTATGATAAATTGGTAGTCGGATGCTTTGGGATGTTTATTGAGAATAGAAAATCCAAGGTATTTTCCAAAGACTTGGCTTATGTTGATGTTGGAGCCCGAAGATATGTCATTGGCTAATGTTGTAGGGCAGTTTTTGGAGAATAGAATCTTTGATGTTTCTAGGTTAATTTTTTGGCCAGATACCCTACAGAACTTATTAAGGCAATGTTTAATATTGTTATAGTTTAGTATATCTTCCTTGGTCGTTAAAGTAAGGTCGTCTGCAAAAAGCAGATGGGAAATGCCTATATCTCGGTTATTAAGGCGTATAGGTTCCCATAAGCACATGTCTACCTGGTGGAGGATTAAACGTGATAGCATTTCCGTGCTCATGATAAAAATATAAGGTGAAAGTGGGCATCCTTGTCTAATTCCTCTACTTGGTGTGAAGAAAGTAGTTCTTGCCCGTTCACCAAGATAGAAATTTGGCTTGTACAAATACAATTCATGATAAGTTGCTTTATCTTCGCAGGGAATTTAAAATAAGATAGATTTGGTAAATAAACGACCATTCTAGTCTATCGAAAGCTTTTTCCAGGTCGAGTTTTAAAATCATATAAGCTTTTTTTCCTTTAATTTTTTTGAATTGAGAGAGTATTTTTTGGATTATAATAGCATTATCACATGCTCTTCTACCTTTAATAAAGCTAGCTTGGTAGGGTGTGATAATTTGATTTAAAAAAGGTTGGAGCCTATTAGCTATAATTTTTGTAATTATTCTATAGATCATATTACAAAGGCCTATAGGCTTGAAATTTTTTAAGTTATTAGCATTGGTTATCTTTGGGATTAGGAAAATATAAGTGATATTAATGTCAAGAGGGAGTGATTGGGATTGGAATATTTGAGTGCAAAGGTCTATAACGGAATGACCTATAATATTCCAGTATTTTTCGTAGAAAAAAAGGCGTATACCATCAGGCCCCGGAGACTTAAAAGGTTTGAAAGAAAAGATCGCTTTGATTACTTCATTGGGGCACAAGTGATTGTCTAGGGTTGAGAGATCAATGTTTGTGTAGGATTGAGGGTTATTCCTAATTTCTGACAAATTGGACAAAGAGTGGTCAGTGGTGAACATGTTCTGAAAGTACTGTAAAGTATGATTGAGGATTAGGGAAGGTTAATTAATCCAATTACCTAGATTATATTTGAAGAAGGTAATTTTATTATTTCTTGATTTGTTGGTGGCCGATATGTGAAAAAAACTTAGTGTTTGCGTCACCTTCCTGTCCAGGAAATTCTGGCCCTAATTTTCCAATAATCATCCTCAATTTTAAGGATGCGATTGTATTCTTTTTGAAGCTTTGATTCAAGGTTTTGGAGGAAGGTACTATAATAATAATTATTGAAGAATTGAATATCCCTCAGCCTAGCCATGATTTTCTTTTTTTTTTCCTGGAAGTGTCACCAAAATTGATATTGCTCCAATTTCTGACTTTGGCTAGGAACTTGTTAGATCCTTGGAGATAATTGGAATTATGCCAATTGTCTCTTACTAAGTTAATAAAGTCTGGGTGGCGACACCAGAATGTTTCGAGTCTAAATGGTTTGTTGTGCGTACCACCCTTTTTAGGAGTAACTTATATTAATAACGGATTGTGATTCGAGGCTTCCGGGAAAAGATTAATCCATTCTTCATTAGCAAAAACTCTGTCTAATCTTTCCATTATTAGACCTTTATTATATTTTCTTTTGTTATACCAAGTGAATTTAGGCCCCTTGAAACCAAGATCGATTAGATTGCAAGTGTTAATATAGTCTCATAGTAGTTTAATTATTTTATTATTAATACGGTTCCCTCCTAGTTTTCCATTAGAGGCTAGAACATCACTAAAATATCCTCTTATTAACCAGGGACCTTTGATTATACCATGCAAGTCTAAGATGTTGTTCCACATAATATTTCTAAGCTTCCTATCTGTACTAGCATAGATAGAAGTAAAAGTCCAGGATTTATAAAGAGAAATTACCTTGATCGTTGCACTTATCTCCTGGCTCCTACGCACAAAGCTATGCACATTTACCTTGGTGTGATCCCAGATAATCACCATACCACATGCTTGACCCTTAGCAGGGATCTCTAACATGTCAGAAAATCCAAATGGATTGAGAAGGGGTAGATGGCTATCCATATTGGTCTCTAGAAGAGTGGCCATACTGGGATGGTGGGTATCAATCAGGTCTCTTAAGCTTAACCTAAAATTATCATTGTTTCCCCCTCTTATATTCCAGATGATGAAGGTAGTTGATCTATTCATGTTGAACGTTGGTTTGTGAAGATCCCCATTCTCCCTCACTCTGCGTGCCTGGACTGGATTCCTTCTTAGGAAAGGGACAAGTATCATAGCACGATTTCCTGCTGTTGGATCCGCAGGTGGCCTTATATCTATTGTGCACTTGTAAAGTGCCATTGGGCAGTAAAGTATCTGCTTCTGCTCCTGCGACTCCATGAATAGAATTTTTTTTATTTCATCGAGGTTTGAATCCCCGACTAGGTTTTGGGGGATTAAGTTTACTGGATCTACCTTTTCCTCCATTGCGTGGTCCATCTGATTTTGATTTTGAGGGGGAGGAGGTGCTTGCATGTTGTGTGCAGAGTGTACATTTGATGTTTGAGGATAGTCTGCATGAGCATTCTATGGAGTAAAGACTAGGTTGATGTTTGATATAAATTCTGGAGTGAAGATGGGGAGATCCATCACTGGGGTCGGATTCTGGATTGGAATGAAGTGTTGTGGAAGGTTCCAATCTGCCCTCATGGATTGAGTGATATTGGCAGTGAGGTTCGAAGCAATTGGAGTCAGTACATTGTTCAACCATACCTGATTGATGTAGTTGTTCATGGCTAATCGGACACCCTCGGAGATTAATAGTGCTAGATAGTGAGTGTTCTGAAGAACTATTACGGTTTCCCTCCCCTCCAACATTATATTGAAGGAGATTGCATGTCCTAGTAGCTCCATCTCCACCCATGACATCGGTTGTTGGTTTTGTGGCAGAGGAGGCTGTATTAGAATCCTCATTGGCTGTTGGTTTTGGTTCTGGGAGGATGTGGGAGAATTGGCTGCCATGTTTAGGGCTAGATTTATTCTTTGGAGTTAAATAAGATGATGTCGTCTGATCAAGCTCAACTATGTCTTATAGAGAGACTAAACGGGCGCTGCAAATATAATCCGGGGTATTACGCCCAGACTCGATCCCACAAGGAATTTACGTATCAATTAAGTCTTTAAAATACTAAACTGTTACTTAATCAATTTTCTCAAGACTTTTTGAATATCAAGTTGTGATATTTACTAAATCTAATAACAAAATAATAAACTAGCAATTAACTAACAATATAGTGTAAACAATGATAATAAAGGTCTAAGGTTATGGTTTCCCCCGTTGGTGAATTCTTTC
>ML399838.1:0-29669 GCA_005239525.1 Nicotiana knightiana | reverse complement strand
GGATTTTTCGGCCAAGGCCATATGTGATTTCTTAGGAGCACCAAATGTTCCGGTGGAGCCTCTGAGCAATTTATCCGCCATCCTAACTATAGATAAGTGAGGCATACACTTTGTGGGGTTGATTCCAAGGCTGCCTGGATTCGGGATAGATCCACTAATCGTCATAAAAGGTTTCCCAAGAAGAAGATGAAGGCTGAAACACAGGTATGACTGAAACTGATTAATGCACGGATACTACCGTGCACCCATGACACCTTAATCAGCTGAGAGAGGATTTGTGTGCTCTACTTCTTAATGACTGGGCATCAAGTGAATGTGGGCCACCTGATTCGCTACAAAATGGGGTTGGTGCATGCCAACAATAGAATTGATCGAATACCTTTCCCGAATTTCCTGACTCAGTTCCTGCTAGATAGTAATGTAGTGGTTGAGCCCGACTTTGACCACATTATTGATCAACAACTCACCCGGGAAATTGACATCACTGGCTTAAGACTAAAAGAAGAGTCTTCACTGACCAATGCTGAGCGTTATGCCAGGGATGATAGCTTCATGGCCAATCTCTATGGGATGATGGATTTGCAGTTGCACATAGGAGGTCGTCCGTCGTCGGTTAATAAAAGGGACGAGTTGGATCAGAGGTATCCGCTCAATGCTCATGTTCAGCAGCTGATAGGAGTAGGTGAGGGGTACAGGCTCCCAGATGATGAAGATATAAACACACCTGAGATTCTGATGCGGAGCTAATGCGCTCGGATGAGGATGATAATGGAGAGGATGAGTTTGAAGAGGAATGGAGAGCGACCGATGATGAAGACGCTGAGTGACCAGGAAGTATCTTGCACCTTGTTTTACTTTTTGCTTTGTATATATATGATGCACTGAGGACAGTGCATGAACTAAGTGTGGGGTCCTGTATATATATGTATCGTGTGAATTGTGTTGCTTGTTGTTTTATTTCGTTTATTTTTATTTTTTATGTTCAGTGAAATGTTTTTATGTTTGTTTGTTTTTAGCTTTTATGTTTTGTTTTATTATCTTAAAAAAAAGGGGACTCTTCCCGACGATGGATCTCTTAGACAGTTCTCTTGAGGGAAGTAAGTCTAACGAAAAAAAAAAAATTTTGTTTAAGGTAGTGTAGTAATTCCCCCTTAGTGTTTCTTTGGACCACGGTTCTTTTCCAAGTGTTTTTAATTGAACCGGGTGTAGGTAGTTTTTAATTTTTAGGAGTAGAACCACATGGTTAAGGGCTTAATAGTAGCAATATCTCGAAACGTGCTAATGCCTTGAGAATAGTCAGTACTTTGGTTGTGATGCTTAGGCTCAATTTTTTTGACTCCAGGATAAATACCGCAAATCAGGAATTCTTAAGACTTACTTAACTACTTTGAATGGAGTGTCGTGATAGATCCAATCCTGAGTGAGTTATGTGCCAAGTGTGTGTGAGGTTTGTATGCTATTCTGTGCATTGCATTTGATGTCTAGAACTTGCCCCGTGTGTGTACAAAGCAAAATAGAAGTTTTGTTCAGTCTTGGAAGCGATATAGGCATTTCTTTGTTGAGCTAGCTATCTATATTTTACCCACCTAATTGTTATGTATCGTAGTTAACCCCTTTGAGCCTGTAATCCTGTTTCTTTGGCAGCCACATTACAAGCCATACCCCATTTGTTTGAAACAATCATATATTTGAACCTTGTCACCTTTTGTAAGCACTGAAAAAGTGATGAAATATGGAAAAGTTAAAGTGTGAGGTGGTAAGTTGGTTTTTGAGGGGAATAATTGAAATACGGAGAAAGGTGCACTGTTTGAAAAAGTAAGAGTCACTTGAGAAAAAAAAATATAGAAAATAAATAGTTGTATTGTTGTGAAAGAAAAATATATGTGGTGACTGTTGATGTAAGTGTGCCTAAAGAAATATGGGGTATTAACATTGATGTGAAGGTGGAGTTGGTTTAATATAAGTGTGAGGTTGAAAAGCTAAAGTATGTGTATTAAAGTGCTTAGGGAGATGTAGCCATTCTTATATCTAAAGGTATCTTACCCGTCCCGCAGCCTACATTACAACCAAATAAAGTCCTACTTGATCCTAGACTGAATGAGCTCGATTAGTAGAGTAGTACACTACAGACAAGTCTATGGTGCATCTTGTGTGGCATACGAATATTATTTTTGAGAGCGAGTGAATTCTTTCTATCTTGAGTTCCTAAATGTTCTTAAATTTTATTGTGTAAGGAACTAGCTCTTTGATTTGGTGAGGGCACATGATTCATGAAGGAAAGATAATGTTTTTGACCTCTAAGTTAGAGTAGTTGGTGATTTGTGAATAAAGCATGGTATTTGTGAGTTGACTATTGAGGCAAGGATGTCACACCTCTAGCATTGAAATGTTTTAAAAATTCTTTGTATAACGTGTTAAGGGATTTGCTTAATAAGTTGTGTACATGAGTATAGTTTGATTGCTCGAGGATGAGCAAATATTTAAGTGTGGGGTATTGATGCGAGGCTAGAATTCACGGTTTAACATATTATATGCCCTACATTTTATGTGCGTTAATGATAAAAATACACTTTTTATGTGCATAATAGAGTCTATTTCATGTTTAGGTGAATTGGAGATGGAAGCCGAGCTAAGGGATGGAAAAACATCGAAAATACGCTCCGGAGGCGAGGAGGAGTGCACCGGGCTATAGCCGGGTGTTTGAGCCCAAACGCCTGACCCTGCCTGGCGTTAGCCAGGCATTAGAGCCCAAACGCCTGCCTTAGCCTGGCGTTATCCAGGCGCCAGAGCCCAAATGCCAGGCCCCTGTTCCGGCTAAATTCGAGTTTTTGAAGAGTTTAAGTGTCTCCCGGTATGAATATAAGTCTCCTGCACGTTTAGGGTTTATCCCAAACATATAAATAGACCCCAAAAACACAACTTGAAGGGGAATTCGAAGAGAGGAAGTCATTAAAGTGAAGAAAACCTGTGGATTACTACTCAGCAAAACAAAAACACTGATTTTTATCTCCTTAGTTCATTACTCTGTAATTCAATTATGCGCGTTATTTTAGATTTGATATTTATGAATACGAGTAACTAATTTTCGTAATCTAGGGTTTTGGTGGAACCCGTTGGGGGACAAACTTATGGTGATATTAATATAGTTTGGTTGATTGTTCATCTCTATTTTCTCAACTACGTTCTTGTTGTAGCTAATTGAATGGCCATCAATTAGCTGTGTCTATTTAGTGTGTATCTACTTGAGAGAGAGTGCATATTTAGGTAATTGTTTGAACAACACCACTCCCAGAGTATAGAAAAAAGTCATAACCGAGGGTTTAGAAGTTGGATTAANTTATATTAAAAAGTCTTGAGAGAATTGATTGAGTAAAAGTTGCGTATTCTAAAGAGTTGATTGATACGTGAATTCCCTGTGGGATCGACTCTGGGCATAATACCCCGGATTATATTTGCAACGCCCGTTTAATCTTTTATTAGACATAGTTGAGCGTCATCATTTTTTCTTCCTTTTGAAGTAACTTCCTTCCAATGGTTCAGCTGTTGAGTGGTACCCCCGTGCAGTCAAGGACCTCTCGGGCTGGGTTCGACAACTAGATTGCACCTCCGCATAAGCTGAGCGCGTCTGGCGTGATTTTTCCAGAGGTCGATGGGCCGCAAAAAAACATGGTGAGCTTTTATTACTATCGTTTTTTGAATTTAGTAATAAAAATATCTCTTGGTAGCACACTTAACCTTTCGTGCTTATATAGGCCTCGGGGATGCCATTTCGATGAGGCCGCCCCCGCCTGGCGAAGTAGATATCCCAAAACCCGCCGAAGATAAAAAGAGAAAGAGGGAGATGCCGACGGAGTCCCCGAAACAAAAAAAGGCCAAAGCTCGAAAGCCTAAGGCTGACACAGTGGCTTTGACTCCCGAAGTTGCTGCAAGTCTTCGTGCTGAGGACGAAGAGGGAGATGAGACCGAAGGTGATTCCCTCCCGTCAGTAACTCGAAAGGGAAGTGGTACCGATGCCTCAAAGGTTAATGCCGCGAAGGCTATCAAGGTGGCTCAGTCTCGAGTTGATGATATTCCTGAAGGGAGCTCGGGCAAAGCCCTCGAGCCAACCAATAAACAAAGTATGCCTTGTGCTGAAAAGTACTCGGTAGAAGATTCTGAAGAAACCAAGCCCGAATCTACTCGAAGGAAGGAGAAGGCTCCGATTGACTCACTCAGGGTGATCGATGTGGGTGATTTTCCACAAGGCCCATCCTTTTCCGAAGGGCAGATATGGATGCTTAGGACATGAAGACTCCTGAAGCGGGGGCATCCCACAGGGAGAATGATATCTTTGAAGAATGTCTTGCCGGGATTGAGGAGGGCCCTGACCTCGGTGCTTAGTTTATCTTCGAAGAGGCTGATAAGCTTCGAAAGCAGGTATACTTCATTTCTTAAAAACTATGTTTGGGATTTAATTGGAGCCTTTCTAACTTCCTTTCTTCGTGACCAGGGTATGATGCAGTTCGACCATGATTTCTCCAAGTCTTTGGTTGAGCTTGCCCGATGCGAATACGAGCTTAGGAAGATAAAGCTAGAACATGATGACATCAAGGCCCTCTATGTCAGAAAAGAGGAGGAACTTAAGGACCTACGAGCTCCTTCGGAGGAGGCGTCTCGAGAACGGGCCGATCTCATCGAGCAGGAAACATAGCCTTTGCGGGATTATTTTACACTTACTTATTTCTATGTTCTAATGTCTCAATTCAATCCTTGAAGCTCGAGCAGAAGGATGACCTTGTAGGGAAACTTTGGGAGTATCTTAGGGTCACAGACACTGAGATCCTCGGACTGAGGCAACGTATGGATGAGGTAGCCTCCGAGAAGGACACCCTTCAAGAAAATCTTACCTCGGCTAAGCACCAAATTCTGTGTGCAAAAGAGGAGGGCCACAATATAAGGAGCTTCATGCTGAATCGGCCGCTGAGCTATCCAAAATCAAGTCCGAAGCTGATGCCCTTATGTCTATGTATCAGGATGACACTCCTGTTGCAAATGCTCAGACTAAGAAGGTAGCTGCTGAAGCCGAGCTCAGGCTAGCTCGTGCCCTCGACCATGCTCGACTGGAATCTCGAAGGCAGGATCTCGAAGAGGTGCATGCCAAAGGTTTTGATCTTTCTGCCGAGATCGAGAAAGTTAAGGCCTTGAAAGAAAAATTGGCTGCGCTGCTCACTTCTGATGAGGATTCTGCTAGTGGCTCGGAGAGTGGTGAAGATGAAGACGAAGTCCCCGAGAGGGAAGAGGCCACCGAACTATGCTAGCTGTACTGCTTTCTTTTTCCTTATTTGTTTTGTAAGGGCTTCGTGTGGGAGCTTTGTAAATATGCTTTTGTGAACATCATTTGAATATGAATGTTTCATCTTGTTTTGTTAATTTTTGACTTGTCTTTGCCTTTGATATTTAATGTTGCGAACGATCAGTCTGGTGTACTGGACTTAGGATATAAAACCCTTAGGTTTTGTTTTTGATCGATGATCGATAATAAGTGACCATTTAGGGTTCGATCTTCGAGTAATAAGTGAACATTTAAGATCCGATCTTCAAGCTAAGATTTAGCTCAGGTTTTTTGAGTTCGAACTAGGTGAGGTCTCGAGCACAGTGTGCTTCGGCCTTTAATTTTAGTTAGGAATCGACCGTTAGGCTTTAAGACATCGGCCCTTAGGCTCTTTTCAATTTGTCCCTTAGTTTCTTTTCAATTTGTCCCTTAGGCTCTTAAATATCGGCCCTTAGGCTCTTACAAATTGGCCCTTAGGCTCTTACAAATCGGTCCTTAGGATCTTTTTAGATTGGCTCGATTCGACCTCTAAAATGGCTATAATTTTCCCCCATTCTGGCTAAAGACTTTTAAAAATTTATTTATGCCTTGACACGTTTCTATATCCGCCTGACTTTTCGACAGTTTGATTGATAGGAACCTCGATTACAAGTCGATGTGCGACGATAATTTAGTACCTCGTGAGGTTCTCTTAGAGGCTGATTTTCTCGAAGCCTTTACATTGTTCGGAGTTGATATTATCGAAGCCCCTTTTCTTATGTTGGGAGTAGCCTGATTCACCGATTTTTTCGAAGTATTTGAAGGCCTTTAGTTCTACGGCGGAAGTGGGACGTCTACAAGCCGTATTATTTCGGCCGTAGCCTTTTATCTAACCGTAGTCTTTATATTTGGCCGTAGCCTTTAGTCCCCGGGTTAGATGACCTCGGCCTTAATATCGAGGGTATGCCTTTTTAGGGGTCTTACAAGTTCAAATATATACCCTTGGCCTTAATATCGGGGGTATGCCTTTTTTAAGGTCTTATAAGTTTGAGTATGCCTCGTTAATGTCTTATAAGTTTGAATATGCCTCATTGAGGTCTTATGAGTTTGAGTCTTTGGTGACAGTCCCCGAGTGTTCGTAAGTATTTGGCCCTTGAGCGTTTCTTGTGAAAACAGTAAACTTCTTTGAGGCACAAAGTGTTTTGATAAATAAAAATTCTTCTTCGAATAATGCGTACATGTTTTTGCCCTCGGGGGCTTGACTATTCTACATGGACACGATTCATTTGACCGTTTGGTCCATTACAACATTCTCCTATCGAGGCCCTCTTTGGCATAACTTGTTTTCTTTGAAAAGGTAATCTCCGAGGGTGATGCCCCCCAGTATTCGAGGTTGATTGAAAAAGAAGCCTTGGATACTTGTTGAGTTTTCTTTGAAAAGGTAATCTCCGAGGTGATGCCCCCCAGTATTCGAGGTTGATTGAAAAAGAAGCCTTGGGTACCTGTTGAGTTTTCCTTAGGTAGAATATAGATGTCGTCTCATTAAAAACCTTGCTGGTAAAACCCATCTGGGATAAAATCCGATCAAGGGAAAAATAGTGCAACACATGGTTTAAAACCCAAGGTCTTCAAGCTGAAGGGTGCTTCGATTCCTCTCAATCAAAAACCTGCAACAAGTTAATATGAAATATAAACGAAAATGGAGAAGGTTATACCTTAGCAATCATAACGTTTCACCATCGATATGTTCTAATTGTTTGGTGGTTTCTCGCCTTCCATGGTTCTAAGTTTGTAGGACCCTTTGCCTACTACTCCGAGGACGCGGTACGGTCCTTCCCAACTAGGGCCTAGATTCCTTTAATTTGGGTTTCGAGTGTTGAGGGTAACTTTCCTTAGAACTAAGTCCCTGACTTTGAAGTAGCGGAGATTCGTTCTTCTGTTGTAGTACCTTTCGATCCTTTATTTTTGAGCGGCCATTCGAACTAGTGCAGCCTCGCGCTTTTCATCTAGTAGCACGAGGGCGGTATTCATGGCCTCGTTGTTTGAGTCCTCGGTGGAATGCTAAAATCTGAAGCTCGGTTCCCCTACTTCGACTGGTATCAATGCCTCGAACCCATATACCAAAGAGAATGGGGTCCCCCCTATGCTCGACTTTGAAGTTGTTCGATATGCCCATGGTACTTCGGCATCACTTCTCTCCACTTCCCCTTCGAATTCTCTAACCTATTCTTTAAGTTTTGAATGATAGTTTTTCTTTGTGGACTCGGTTTTACCATTTTCACTTAGGTGGTAAGGCGTCGATACAATCCTTTTGATTTTATGATCCTCGAGGAATTTTGTCACCTTGCTGCCGATGAACTGCTTCCCATTATCACATGTAATCTCGGAGGGGATCCCAAATCGCCATATTATGTGATCCCATATGAAGTTGACGACTTATTTTTCTCTTAATTTTTCAAATGCCTGCGCTTCTACCCATTATGAGAAGTTGTCAGTCATAAACAAGATAAATCTAGCTTTACCTAGTGTCGTTGGTAGGGGGCCAATGATGACCATCCCCCATTTCATGAATAGCCACGAGGATAGGACTGAGTGTAGTTGTTCACCGGGTTGATGAATCATCGATGCGAATATTTGGCATTTATCACTCTCCGAACGAATTCCTTGGTGTCATTTTCCATGCTATCCCAGTAATACCCTGCTCTCATTACCTTTCGAACGAAGGAGTCGACACCGGAGTGGTTGCCACAAGTGCCTTTATGGATTTCTTGTAGCACATAGTCGGTGCCTCCTAGTCCTAAGCATACTGCTAGTGGTCCTTCGAAGGTATTCTTATACAATGTTCCATTCTCATCGAGTGAACGGGCTGTTTTGGCTCGAAGGGCCCTTGATTCTTATGGGTCCGTGGGGAGCTTCCCATGTTTCAAGTAGTCGATGTATTTGTTTCTCCAATCCCATGTTAGACTTGTTGAGTTGATCTCTGCATGGCCTTCTTCGATCACCGATTTTGATAGTTGTACAACAGTCCCCGGGACTATGTCATATTCTTCAACAGACGAACCTAAGTTCACGAGTGCATTGGCCTCGCTGTTCTGTTCTCCAGGTATGTGAACCAGGGTCCACTCTTTGAAGTGATTCAATGTCACTTGAAGCTTATCTAAGTATCTTTGCTTCCTATCTTCTCAAACCTCGAAGCTCCAATTTACTTGGATTACAACCAGAAGAGAGTCACATTTTGCCTCGATGACCTCTGCTCCTAGGCCCTTGGCTAGTTCGAGACCTGCAATCATGGCCTCATACTCGCCCTTATTGTTAGTCAACTTTGAAGTTTTTATAAATTGTCTAATGGCGCTGCCAGTAGGCGGTTTTAGAACTATGCCGAGCCCGGACCCTTTCACATTCGAGACACCGTCAATGAAGAGGGTCCATACCCCTGATGATGTTCTCATTTTTAGCTGGAGTTCTTTCTCCACTCCGGCACGAGGGCATGCATAAAATCGGCCACGAAGTCTTCCAAAATTTGAGACTTGATAGCCGTTCGGGGTCGATAATCGATATCATACCCTCCAAGTTCGTTGGCCGATTTGGCCAATCGGTCCGTTAATTCGGGCTTATGCAAGATCTTTCGAAGTGGATATGTAGTTAACACATATATGATGACATTGAAAGTATGGTTTCAACTTCCTAAGTGCACTTACTAATTCAAGAGCTAATTTTTCCAAGTGTGGATACCTGGTTTCAGCATCTCCCAGGGTCAAACTTATGTAACAAACAGGGAATTCCGTACCTTGTTCTTCTCGAACCAACACGCCACTTACCGCAACTTCGGACACGGCCAAATACAAGTATATTTTTTCATCCTCCTTCGGGGTATGGAGTAAAGGTGGGCTCGAGAGATACCATTTTAATTCTTCCATGTTCTGTTGGCATTCCGGAGTCCACTCGAAGTTGTTTTTTTTATTGAGAAGGGAGAAAAAGTGATGACTCCGATCCGATGACCTCGAAATGAACCGGCTAAAGGTTGTTATCCGTCCGGTTAGCCGCGATACTACTTTCACATTATTTATTACGGTGATCTCCTCGATGGATTTGATTTTGTCGGGGTTGATCTCGATTCCCCTGTTTGACACCATGAAGTCCAAGAATTTGCCCGAGCCAACTCTGAAAGCGCATTTCTCGGGGTTGAGATTCATGTTGTATCTTTTTAGAATATCAAACGTTGCCTGCCAATGAGTCAAATGGTCCTCTGTGCGCAGGGAATTAACTAACATATCATCAATGTAAACTTCCATACACTTGCCTATTTGATGTTCAAACATCTTATTAACTAGGCTTTGGTATGTAGCTCCTACATTCTTTAGCCCGAAGGACATTGCGTTATAGCAATATGTACCATACTTCATGATAAAGGAAGTCTTTCCTGGTCTTCCGAGTTTATTTGAATTTGATTATACCTAGAGTAGGCGTTGAGAAAGGTAAGGATCTCGTGGCTAGCCGTGGCATCGATCAATCGATCGATGTGGGGAAGTGGGGAGGACTCTTTTGGGGGTGCTTTGTTCAAATCTTTGTCATCTACACACATTCTTAGTTTATTCCCTTTTTGGTGACTACTACTACGTTAGCTAGCCATTCGGGGTATTTTACTTCTCTAATGGATCCTATTTTGAGAAGTTTAGTTACCTCATCTTTGATGAATGCATGCTTTACCTCGGATTGAGGTCTCTTTTTTTTTTTACCGGTCTGAACCTGGAGTCGACACTTAGTCGATAGGTGGTTACGTCCGGTGGGATCCCTGTCATATCTAAATGGGACCAAGCGAAGCAATCAATGTTATCAATAAGGAATTGAATGATTTTTTCCTTGAGTTTGGGTCTTAATCCCATTCCCAGGTATACCTTTTGTTCCGGTAGGTGCTTGACCAATTCCACCTGTTCGAGCTCCTCGATAGTGGACTTTGTTGCATCTGACTCCTCGAGGGTGACAAAGGCTCGAGGGGCAAGGAAATCTTCTTCATCTTCGATCACCTGTTGTTCGGGCTCAACCGAGAGCACGAGCTGTAATTGCTATTTGGCTACCTGTTTGTCTTTTGAATTCTCCGAGGTGGAAAACGTCGATATTGGTGCCAAGTCGTGCGCCCCGAACATCTCCTTGGCTGCATGCTGCTCTGCATACATCGTTTTTACTCCATCCTTTGTCGGGAACTTCATCATTTGATTAAGGGTTGATGACACTTCCCTTATGCTTTGTATCCATGGCCTTCCAAGTAGAGCGTTGTACCTCATGTCACCTTTGATTACATGAAACTTGGTGTCTTTTATTGTCCCGACAACGTTGACTGGGAGGATAATTTCCCCCTTCGTTGTTTCACTCGCCATGTTGAACCGATTCAGGACTCTCGAGGCGGGTATGGTTTGGTTGAGCAGCCTCGACCTGATTATATTGTCCGAACTACCTGGATCCACGAGCACTCGTTTAACTTCAATTTTATTTAAAAGGATAGAGATTACCAGCGCATCGTTATGAGGCTGAGATAAGGCCTCGATGTCCTTTTCGCCAACTGTGAGGATGTCCTCAGGAATGTAGTCCCGAGATAGCTTCTCCCTTGTGATGGATAATTTTGTTAGTTTGAATATGGGTCCCTGTGGGACGTCGATTCCTCCGATTATCATATTAATGACATGTTGTGGCTCCTCCTGTTCGTTCTTTCTATTTGCATCTCTTTCACGAAGATGGTTTTTGGTCCGGTCACTGAGGAACTCTCGAAGGTGCCCTTCGTTGAACAATCGGGCTACCTCCTCTCGAAGTTGTCTGCAATCCTCGGTCCTATGACTATGGACGCCATGGTATTTTCACATTAAGTTGGGGTTCCTCTGGGAAGGATCTGATGTCATGGTCTTGGGCCACTTGGTATCTCTGAACTTGCCTATGGCTGATACGATATCTGAGGTATCGATGTTGAAATTGTACTCTGACAAACGGGGTTCCTCCAACGGCCCTGTATGCCTGTCGAATCTGGTTTTTCTCACGAGTCCTCAGGAACGTTGGACTCGATCTGCCCTTCGATCATTTCGAGGTATATTACGCCTCGAAACGTTTCTTCGATCTTCGACATAGGGTTGGTATATTTTCTTGTTCGGTCTCGGCTACCTTTCTATGTTCCTTGATTCTTTTGCTAATAGCCTGCTTGGATATACTGAGCCCGAGGGGGCTCCCAGTTGGTCATCCTCAACCCTGATTTTTGATTGATACCTGTTGTGCGCATCCGCCCAAGTTACGGCGGGATACTCTATTAAATTTTGCTTTAGCTGTTTCGAAGCTATCAAACTTCGTTCATTCAAGCCCTGAGTGAAGACTTCAACTGCCCAGTCATCGAAGACCGGTGGTAATTCCATCGCTCTATATGGAAACAGGATACATACTCCCTTAACATCTCGTTCTCTCTTTGTTTTATTTTGAACACACCAGACTTCCTTGTAGCAACTTTTATGGAACCAACATGTGCCTTTACAAATGAGTCTGCCAACATGGAAAATGAATCTATTGATTTCGAGGGTAGGTTATGATACCACATCATGGCCCCCTTGGATAAGGTTTATCCAAATTTCTTCAACCGGACAGACTCAATCTCGTCGTCCTTTAAATCATTTCCTTTTATACCACAAGTATATGTGGTAATATGCTCATTAGGATATGTGGTCCCGTTGTATTTTGGGATGTCGGGCA
This sequence comes from Nicotiana knightiana, assembly GCA_005239525.1. Lineage (NCBI taxonomy): Eukaryota > Viridiplantae > Streptophyta > Magnoliopsida > Solanales > Solanaceae > Nicotiana > Nicotiana knightiana. The sequence continues at coordinate 17,656 of ML399838.1, read as the reverse complement.
TCCTGAACATCTTCGGAATGGGCTTCGGAGCCGCAGTTTGTGGGAATGGCTTCTGCACGAACTTCTTCGAATCCACTCCCTTCAAAATTGGGGGTGCTCCCGGGATCTGGTCGACTCTCAAGTTGTAGGTTTCTACTTTCTTGTCGTTATCCTCTATCTTCTTTTCTACCGAGTCGACCCTTTTAGTGAGTTCCTTGAGCATCCTCATGATGGTGGGGTCAGGTCCTGGCCCATTATTGCTCGATCTTTCTAGTGTTGGCTCAACTCAGGGAGTTATTTCTGGTCATGCTGTGCTCGGAGTCTTTTGATGACTCTGCAATTGGGCGATAGCAACTTGTTGTGCTTGGAACATTTCAATGATTACTTGTAGACTAACTTCTCTTTCTTCTCGAGCCTTTGTCCCTTCTGTGTCATGTTGGTTCCCTCTGTGTACACTTCCTTCAATATCAGTACCAAAATCGACGTGCAAAGCAATATGTGAACCTACGTCGACAGGGTTTGGTGCTGGTGCTACCCCAAGGTTTAGCAGTGGCACACCGGCCCTTGGATCCATTGCACTATTTTCTCCATGGAAACCAAGACCATCGTTTACAGCTGTGTTTGCTGAGTTAAACATATTTTAACCTGAAATCAAAGAATCTTTGGACATGAAAAAGTGTGAAGAATAACTTGTGTTATCAAAAAACTAGCACCAAAATAATCACTATTATCTTTAGCCCCATGGTGGGCGCCATACTGTTTACCTCGAAAATGGTGTTAACAATTATACTTGATTTGTGGTTCTAAAGATATGTGATTTATCTCAATACTAATAAATAATCAAGAAATGATAAGCGTAAGTAAGGAGAAATAATAGCCAAACCAATGTTGTCAAAGGCCTGAGGGCCTCGAGTTCGATAGTCTCGAGGATCTCGAGGTCAGTCGATAACAGTGGATTAAAAACAATAAATGAAGAACAATGAATGAAGAACAATAAAGCTGAGAAAGAATGTTGAGCACGTTAAATGATAAAAGCTAAGTGAAATGTTCTATTGCAGTTAAAATTTTTTTTTTTTACAAATGATTGGGGTCCCCTTTATACATGAGGGAAAAACCCTAGTATGATACATTTCTAATTATGACAGAGAATGCTATTGGTAAAGCTGTATAACGGCCTAATACGGATTTATACTATCCCTTGCAGACCTTATCAGTCCTAACCACGTGTCCTTGGGAATTTCTCGCTTTTTCTTGACTGCCATCGATTTGGTACTGCGTCGAGGTAGGTTGTGACGGGTCCTTGATGTACCTTGTCGAAGTGTATGTTCTGGGATCGATTCGAACTTTACTTCGAACCCTTCGAGCTCGGTCTCGGTGCACCAAAGATCTCGAAATCGAACTCCTCCAATATCGGTCGTGTACAAACCTTTTAAATAATTGTAAACATCTGAAGTAAACTATTCAGTACCATATCAAGTAAAGAACTTGTCCAACATGAAACTTCAAATATTCGGTAACACATTTTTATTTTAAAAATAATGTATAAACCATGAAATTTATGAAAATATAAATTACGGTAAGATTATTACTCACATTACTCGTGTCGAAATACCAAGGCCATCACCTCGAGCAGTCCGTAAGACTCCTTTCAGTCAATCTATAATCCTATCATGTTAATCTCCTGTTAATTTCCTTATTCATGCTAATCCATAACTATTCTAGAATGCTCCATAACTATTCTAGAATCCGTAAATCCTCTTTAAGCCAACATGCGGTCTTGTTTACTATTATTTTTTATTATTTATTAAGACCTAAATTACTCGTTTTCCTATATATTATGTCTTTGTACATGGGACAATAAAGAAAATATATGGGTTTAGCCCAGTTCTTTACCATTATTTATTACTTAAGTTATTTTATTATCCCACTTAATATGTGTAATAGTTAATTAGGTTCACCAACCTTTTAATAATTTTTCAAACTCATAAACTAATAAGTATGTCTAAAATTTTTTGGTTATTACAGTCAGGAAGCCAGAGGTAGTGGCCAGACTGTTAGAGTTGGAGGTCAGGCCATTAGAGGTAGAGGCCAACCAGCTAGAGGTCGTCCCAAGGACGTGGTTCGGAGTGGTGGGGCCCAACCCCGATGTTATTCTTTTCCAGCCAGGACTGGGGCCGAGTCATCTAACGTTGTTATCACATGTACTGTTTTAGTTTGCAGTAGAGATGCTTCAGTTCTATTTGATCCGGGTTCTACTTACTCCTGCATGTCATCCTATTTTGCTTTATATTTGGTTGTTCCTCGTGATTCTTTGAGTGCTCCTTTGTATGTGTCCACATATGTGGGGGATGCTATTGTCGTAGATCGGGTTTATCGTTCGTGTGTGGTCACCATTGGGAGTCTTGAGACTAATGTAGATCTTCTACTTCTCGATATGGTGGATTTTGATGTTATTTTGGGTGTGGATTGGTTGTCACCTTATCACGCGATATTGGAATGTTACGCCAAGACTGTGACCTTAGCCTTGCCAGGGTTTCCTCGATTAGAGTGGGGGGGGGACTCCTGGATTTCTACCAGCAGGATTATCTCTTGTATGAAGCGTCGGTGTATGGTCGAGAAGGGGTGTCTAGCTTATTTGGATAATGTTTGCGATTCTAGTGCGGAGGTTCCTTCCATAGGTTCAGTACCAGTTGTTCATGAGTTTCCAGAGGTGTTTACTGCACCCATGCCGAGGATGCCACCCGAAAGGGATATTGATTTATGTATTGATTTGGATCTGGCACTCAGCCCATTACCATTCCGCCATACCATATGGCCCCGCTAGAGTTGAAGGAATGAAGGAACAATTGCAAGATTTTCTTGATAAGGGTTTCATTAGACCTAGTGTCTCGCCCTAGGGTGCACCTGTGTTGTTCGTGAAAAAAAGGATGGATTGATGAGGATGTGCATAGATTATCGACAATTGAACAAAGTAACCATCAAGAACAAGTATCCATTGCTGAGGATTGATGACTTATTTGATCAGCTTCAGGGTGCCAAGGTTTTTTCGAAGATTGATTTGAAATATGGTTACCACCAGTTGAGGATTAGGGCTTCCGATGTCCCTAAGATAGATTTTTGGACTCGGTACGTGCATTATGAGTTTCTAATAATGTCCTTTGGGTTGACAAATGCCCAGCAACATTTATGGATTTGATGAACTGAGCATACAAGCCTTATTTGGACTCCTTTGTGATTGTGTTTATTGATGATATCTTGATCTACTCTCGCAGTCGAGAGCAGCATGAGCAGCATCTTAGGATTGTACTTCAGACTTTGAGAGATAGCCAATTATATGCTAAGTTCTCAACATACGAGTTTTGGTTGGATTCAGTCGCCTTCTTAGGGCACGTTATATCAGTAGAGGCCATTCATGTAGATCCTAAGAAGATTGAGGCAGTTCAGAACTGGCCTAGACCCACTTCAGCCACGGAGATCAGGAGTTTCTTGGGTTTGGGGGGCTATTACCGTCGATTTGTGGAGGGGTTTTCATCTATAGCAGTCCCATTGACCAGGTTGACCTAGAAGGGTGCCCCGTTCAAATGGTCAGACGAGTGTGAGGCGAGCTTTTAGAAGCTCAAGACTGCTTTGACTACAACGCCGGTGTTGGTATTGCCCACAGGTTCAGGATCTTATATGGTATATTGTGATACATTCAGTGTTGGGCTCGGTGCAGAATTGATGCAGGAGGGCATGGTGATTGCATATGCATCGTGGTAGTTGAAGGTTCATGAGAAGAATTACCCTGTCCATGATCTAGAGTTGGCAGCCATTGTTCATGCGCTGAAGATTTGGAGGCACTATCTTTATGGTGTGTCGTGTGAGGTTTTCACGGATCATCGGAGCTTTCAGTAATTGTTCAAGCAAAATGATCTCAATTTGAGGCAGATGAGGTGGTTGGAGCTATTGAAAGACTATGATATCACCATCTTGTATCATCCCGGGAAGGACAATTTGGTGGCCGACGCCTTGCGTAGAAAGACAGCGAGTATGGGCAGCCTTACATTCAATCCAATCGGTGAGAGACTGCTTACATCGGATGTTTAGACTTTAGCCAATGAATTTGTGAGGTTGGATATTTCAGAGCCCATCCGTGTTCTAGCTTGTACAATCGTTCGGTCTTCTTTGATTGAGTGCATCAGAGATCGGCAGTATGACGATCCTCATTTGTTTGTCCTTAGGGAGACGGTGAAGAATAGTGGTGCCAAGCAGGTTAGTATTGGAGATGACGGAGTCTTGAGGATGCAGGGTCCTGTTTGTGTGCCTAATGTGGATGGACTTCGTGAGTTGATTCTTGATGAGGCCCACAATTCTCGATATTTTGTTGTTGGACACCACAGACTCATAGGAAGTTCGATGCCATTTGGGTCATTATGAACAGGATGACTAAGTCAGCACATTTCATTCCTGTGGCAGTTGCCTATTCTTTAAAGCGGCTGGCAGAGATTTATATTTGCGAGATCGTCTGTCTTCATGGTGTGCCCGTGTCTATCATTTATGATCGAGGTACGAAGTTCATCTCGCACTTCTGGAGAGCAGTACAGTGTGAGTTGGGCACGTGGGTTGAGTTGAGCATAGCATTTCATCCTCAAACGGACCGATAGTCCGAGAGCACTATTCAGATATTGGAGGATATGCTTCGTGCATGTGTTGTACACTTTAGATGACTGTGGGATCAGTTCTTTCCCCTTGCAGAGTTCGCCTACAATAATAGCTAACCGTCGATCATTCAGATGGCTCCCCGTGAGGCATTATACGGTAGATGGTGCTGGTCGCCAGTTAGGTGGTTCAAGCCAGGGGAGGCTCGATTGTTGGGTACAGACCTAGTACAGGATGCCTTAGATAAGGTCAAGATTATTCAGGATCGACTTTGCGTAAATCAGTCCAGGCAGAAGAGTTATGCTAACCGTAGAGTTCGTGATGTTGCATTCATGGTCGGGGAGAGAGTGTTGCTCCGGTTATTCCATGAAGGGTGTAATAAGGTTCAAAAAGAATGGCAAGTTGACCCCTAGTTATATCGACCCCTTTGAGATTCTGGAGAGAGTAGGGCAGGTGGCTTACAAGCTTGCGTTGCCACCGAGGTTATCAACAGTTCATCCGGTGTTCCACGTGTACATGCTTCGGAGGTATCACGATGATCTGTCCCGTGTATTGGATTTCAGCTTTTTCTAGTTGGACAAGGATTTGGCTTACGAGGTGGAGCCAGTGGCTGTTATAGCCTGGCAGGTTCGTCACTTGAGGCCGAAGAGTTATCCTTCGGTTTGAGTCTATTGGAGAGGTCATCCTGTCGAGGTAGCTACTTGGGAGTCCAAGTCGGACATGCGGAGTAGATATTCCCACCTTTTCACCAGTTCAAGTACTTTTCTATGTCTGTTCAAGGACAAACGATTGTTTTAGAGGTGGAGAATGTGATGACCCGATAGGTAATCTCATGTTTTAGAACCTAATTCTGTGATCAGAAGCTTTAAAAATCATGTTTTAGCCTTCGTCGATTTGCGTGTGCAGTATGGGCGTCCTTCCGAAAAGCGTTTATGTAAGAACTGAGAAAAATAAGAGTTTTTACCTAAAAACTTCATTTGAGTTGACTTCGGTCAACATTTTGAGTAAACGGACCCAAATTTGTATTTTGACGGTCCCGATGGGTCTGTACCATGATTTAGGACTTGGGAGTATGCCCGAAATCGAATTCGGAAGTCCCTAGCCCGAGATATTGGACTTTGACAAAATTTGGAAGTTAAGGCCTTAATGAATTTGAAATGTTTGACCAAAGTTTGACTTTTTGATAACGGGTCCGTATTTTTGTCCCGGAACCCGGTATAGGTCCAATTTATGACTTACCCGTGAAATTTGATGAAAAACGAAGTTTGTTTGACGTGATTCGAACGTCCGGTTGTAAAAATAGAAGTTTTAATGTTTTCTTGAAAATTTCATTTGATTTGGTGTTCAATTCGTAAATTTAGGTGTTATTTTAAAGATTTTATCGTGCGAGCAAGTTTGTATGATGTTTTTAAACTTGTGTGCATAGTTGGTTTAGAGCCCCGAGGGCTTGGGGTGAGTTTCAGATAGGCTACAAAGTGAATTTGACTTAGAACATTTGCTGATGTCTACAATTTCTGGGAACTTAGAATAAATGCGAGATGAGTGTTCGCATTTGCGAACATTTCCTACTTCTGACAGGATCGCATTTTGCCTTTTCTTCTCATTTGTGAAGAGAGCCCGGGTCAGCCTAGGTTCACATTTGCGATCATGAGGTCGCATTTCGGGAAGGCCAGTGTCCGCATTTGCGAACAAATTTTCGCATTTGCGAAGAGGGAGCTGGGTAGGCTGTGATCGCAAATGCGATCAACGTGTCGCATTTACGGAAGGATCAGAGTTCGCATTTGTGAACTATTCTTCGTATTTGCGAAGAAAGTAGGGATGTGATGATTCTTGCATTTGCGATGAATTCTTCGCATTTGCGGGTCTCACATTTGCGTAACCCAGGTCGCAAATGCGACATCTGCAACTGATCAAATATGACTTAGACGGGATTTTTGATTCATTCTTCAAATTTTCAAACCTAGAAACACAAGAGGCAATTTTTCAAAGAACTTTTCTTCCCCAAATCATTGGTAAGTGATGCTAAACTAGTTTCTTTCAATCTTGCACTATTTTTTCCTAAGATTTCAACCTAAAATCTAAAGTTTTCATGGTGGAACTGGGGGTTTTTGGGTAGAAACTAGGGATTTGGTAAATTGGGGATTTAGACCTCAAATTGAGGCTGGATTCAAAAACAAATTAAATAACCTGGCTCGGGGGTGAATGGGTAATCAAGTTTTGGTCAGAACTTCGGGATTGGACCAAGCAGGCCCAGGAGTTGACTTTATTTAAAAATTGCCTAAATTTGATTCTTTGCAATTGTGGGTAGTTCCTAAGGCTTAATTTGAATCGTTTGGTTGGTAAATTGCTAGATTCTATTGGTCCGGAGGCTTGTTTGAGAGGCAAGGTTGTGATTGATCACTGAGTGGTCTTTGGAGCGAGGTAAGTGTTGTGTCTAACCTTGATTTGAAGGAATTAGGAACCCTCGGACTATTTGCTATGTGAATTTCATATGAGCGGCGTATATATGAGGTGACGAGTACTTATGCGCCGCCAAATTATCCGTTTTTCCTATTTTTCCCATTTTTCTTATAGTATCTATTTCCCTATCTTGTTACATGCTCTAACTGTGTTCCCATGCCTAATTGCTACTTGTTAGTCTTTGTTTCCTCTTGTTCATGATATTACTTCTTTCCATAGTTTCATAATCTCCTACTATTTTCTTAAAATGGTTTATCCGTACTTTTTAGTTGTAAATTCTAAATTTGGTCTAGGTGTGTAGTATTATTTATGTGAACTTTCATAGTGTACAAGTTTCCTATTTGTTTAGGTTTGGTGTTTAAGTATTGTGAAGGGTTTCTGTGATTAGAATTGTGAATTTACTGTGCATAATGAGTATCTGATATTGATATGGTTGAACCGGGTTGGACACTGCAACACGTGAAATAAGGGTGACATATTGAGGTAGAATAAGGGTGAATCTATATTGTACGGTGGATTATTGTGGTGGCATAAGGGTGAACTATGATTATGATATTGTGATATGATGGGATCCGGTTGCGCGCCACAACACTTGTATATATATATATATATATATTCATTGTTTCTCATGTTGTTATGAGGAAATAAGGGAGGAATTATGTGACATACGGTGGGATCGGGTTGTGCGCCGCAACAACCTAAGTGTCATATTTCTTTAAGTTGTGTTAGTTTTACGGTATTTTCTTTCCTACTTAAGGATTGGTAAATTATGAACGTTACTGGCTTATTTACTGGAATTGTTGTTATTATCCTCAATGTACTGCTTTACTTCATTCTGTATTTCCTTTTCTGCCTTTATTATATATACTACGTAAATGTTGTAGTGTGAGTGTCACGCCTTAACCTCGTCACTACATCGTCGAGGATAGGCTCGGCACTTACAAGTACATGGGGTCGGCTGTACTCATAATACATGTAACGACCCGACCAGTTGTTTTGAGCTCTAGCGTGTCGTTCAGCGGTTTGAGGCCTTGAGTAACTTCACTTCAGGTATTATGACTAGTACATGTGATCAGAATTGAATTTCGGGAAGTTTGGAGTTGTTTTGGAAAGAAAATTCTAATTTCGGAAGCATTAAGTTGGAGGAATTTACTAAACTTTAAATTTTATGTAAACGACCTCAGAATAAGGATTCAAAGATTCCAACAGGTTCGTATGATGATTTTGGACTTGGGCGTATGTCCGGATTGGATTTTGGATGACCCGAGAGCGTTTCTGCACCTAGTGTGGAAAATTGGCTGTTCGGAACAATTTTATAAATTTTTGGTTGAAGTTTATTTTAATGTTATTGATGCCTTTTTGGAATTCCGAGCCTGTGAATAGCTCTGTATGGTGATTCTGGTCTTAGGAGTGCGTCCGGATATGGATTTGGAGGTCCGTATGTCATTTTGGGGTCATTTGGCAAAATTTGGAAGTTGGAGGCTTTTTGAAAGTTTGAATGGAAGTGAGATTTTTGACATCAGGGTCAGATTCTGATTCTGGAAGTCGGAGTAGATTCGTAAATGTCAAATGTGACTTATGTGCAAAATTTGAGGTCAATCGGACGTGATTTGATAGGCTTTGGCATCAGATGCAAGAGTTATAAGTTCAATAGTTCATTCGACTTGAATCGATGCGCAATTCATTTTTTTGATGTTATTTTTTATTATTTGAGGCCTCTAGTAGGTCCATCTTACGTTATGGAGTGGTACAAGGTGATTGGACCGGGTCCCGAGTGCCTTGGGTGTGTTTCGGATGTGTTTGGGTTGTATCGTGCTCTTATTTGATGTTTCAATGTCGTTTCATTGGACATAAAGGGTACCATATTGAGAAAATTATCTTTGATTTGTGATTGGATTGAACCATTATATCTGTGTCTTAATTATGGATTCATTGAAACAAGAATCACCGGATTCCGATGTCGTGTGAGAGAGTTATGCCCATTTCCGTGTCGGAAAAGATTGCTAGTTTCTGGTGCGGACTTTGTTCTTCACGACCACGAGGGAGATCCTGCGAACGCGAAGAAGAAAGTTTGGGTTGACCGGTCAACTCGAATAATTTCTCTTCGTAAAGGTTTTCCCGCGAACGTGAAGAAGAAAATCGTCTGGATAGTGTTTTAAACCGAGAATTTATTTTTGGCATATCTTGAGTTCTAGAGCTCCGTTTGAGGCGATTTTTTTGTCGTTGTTCTCGTCTCAACAAGGGAGTAATTATCCGGCCATTATTTTGATGTTTATCCATGATTATTTTTGTTGGTTATTATTTTTATCCGTGTTTGGATTGTAGAAATTTGAATTTTGAGCCCCAAATTTGAGAAATGCTAAATCCTTAATTTGAGGGTCGATTCATGGACGACATTTGATTATTTTATTGGATATAGACCATATGAGTTATGGGTAATATTTATTTTTAATAACTTTTGAAATCCGGGATTGTGGGCCCGAGGGTTGACTTTATTGACCTTTCGAGCGGAGTTGGAAATTATTATAAATTGATTTATTATGAGTATTAGAGTACATTTTTTACTAGTTTTGGAGAGATGGGCATCCGTTTGAGGTGTTAGAGGGGCTTTGGAGCCGGTTATGGAACTTCGGAGCTAGTTAAGTCTCCTATCTAACTCTGTGAGGGGGAAATCACCCCTAGGTGTTGTATATTGATGTATGCCAAATGTTGTGGGGGCTCGAATGCGCGAGGCGACGAGAACCCGTACATAGCTACATTCACGTTATTGTCCGGGTAGACTTATGTTCACATCATGCTATAGCTATACTACATTTCTACTTGATACTAGACTTGCTATTGTAGAGACTTCACGGGTTCATGATAAGTCACCGGATAATTTTTCTCTACGTACGGCATGTCTCTATTTTGTATATGTTTTATTGAAAGGTTTTTATTAAAGAAATTACAACTCACATGTTTATTCGTGAGTGGGGTCAAGGACCCGTCAAAGCTTCTTATTCTAAAGGGATTGGGTCGTTGTCCTCGGCAGGATTCTGTATTTCATTCTTATGTTGTCGGGTCGTTCACCTCGACAAGATTTATGTACCACACTCTCATGGGAGCGGGAAATTCACCTCGACAGCTTAATAGATACATCTATGATTTGTGCCGTTCGACCCTCGACAGTGCACAATTTAAATATTTATGTTGGATCGAACCGTACACCTCGACATTTCCTATATCATGTCCTCATGGAATCGTGCTTAATATTCGGCAAGAAGCCAATGTATCTGTGAATTTTCCTAGTTTGAGTTATGATGATCTATTCGATGAGATCCACTATATATATATATATATATATATATATATATATATATATAATGCTCCGGTTAGGGAGGGAATTTCTAATGGAGAGATTGAGTTCATCATAAAGAGTGGGATTTGTACCACGAGATTTATACTTGTTTATTTTATTTATTTACTCTGCCTCGTATTTATTTACCTGTTTACTGTACCCGATGTTATTGGACCACTAGTGAGTGTCGATGTCGACCCCTCGTCAGTACTCCTCCGGGGTTAGGCTAGATACTTATTGGGTACACGTTGATTTAGGTACTCATACTACACTTCCTGCACATTTTTTTGTAGGTATATATATGTCTAGTGGCCTTGTGAAAGCAGAGGACCGCAGCCGGTGGAGTCTCCTTCATAGTATTTATATTTTTCCTGTCTAATTTGTATTTCAGACAAATGCTGTATTTTATCTTATATTCCTAGTTGATGCTCATGCACTGGTGACACCGGGTTTTGGGGTGATTATGGGTTGAGCTGTATTGAAATTGTTAAAAATATCATCATTTACTTTGTATATTACATCTTTTACTATTTAATTGAAGGAAATATGATTTCCAAAATATTAAAATGAGAACAAAATTAAGTATTTATTTTTTGCTTGCCTGAAGCGGTGTCCGGTGCCATCACGACCTTTAATGGATTTTGGGTCATGATAATATGGTATCAGAGCGTTAGGTTCATTTAGGTCGCATGAGTCACGAGAAAGTCTAGTAGAGTATTGCGGATCGGTACAGAGACGTTTGTACTTATCTTCGAAAGGCTACAAGACTGTTAGGAGCACATCCCTTTTTTGATTCCTCATCGTGCGATTTGATTCCTTTGAGGCTTATGCCTTTATATCCTTCCTACTCATTCTTATACAATGTTCAGTGCTCGTGTCAATTGGGAACCGAGGAGTTGTAGTGGTACTACAGACGTGGGCAGGATGTTTCTCCCTGCATTATTCGAGCAAGTCATTATCGTCTTCTTGCGGTAGGATGTTCTATCATTTTGGCTCAGTAGCTACGTTTTCATTGGTTTCAAGGCTGCGCGCAGATTCCTATGATGTTCAAATATTGTTATCGCACCGTGTTGGTGTAATGGTAGGTTTCTGGTTTATGTATCGAGGCAGTGGATGACTTGAAAGGAGGTTTTTCTCAGTGCATGGTTCAGATATTCGATATTTTATTTCCGGCGGAGGAAAGGCAATCGGACTAGGAATGTTCAGATTTGGGTTGATGGAGTAACGAGACTTGGTATTTTCGAGCGTGATGGAATTTTCAATTGTGAAATGGTGTCAGGGAAGTGGTTGTCAGAAATCGCGGTGTGTAGTGGTTTAGACTCGAATCGGTGTTCCTAGTGTTGATCGCTCGAGAAAGATGATCTTCGGGGAGGTTTAAAGTTGGTAGCGATTTATTGATCCAGGTGCTACAAAGATGGATTTTTGATTTAAGGAAATCACTGGGCAGCGAAGGATGAGGAAGGAAATGTGGGAGGCGTCTTGCGGTGGTTAAATATCTAGAAGGCCAGGTGTAAGAAACATGAGTGGGGTAGTTTCTTAAAGGATAGGGTTTTACCAAAGTGGGAAAGTGGCAGAGTAATATATGGGTTCTATGGTAGGATAGCCACACACCTTGAGGAAAGTTTGGAGTCATTTGGGAATTCATGGTGAACGGTGACTAGGTCCAAGGATGTTATTTGGATGCAACATGACTTCGAGTTTGTAATGCATTGTTGGAAATTTAGCTGATGTCAATGGGGAAGAAGGAATCTCGGTGGTTCCCAGGGTTATGTAATTGTAACTTCAAGCTAAGTGGGACAGACCCACCGTCTATGATTGGATTGCGTGATTGTCTACTTGTGCGGTTTCTGGTTATCGGTGTATTGGTGGGTTATTACGACTAAGGAAAGAAAACATCAGTTGTAAATTGAGTAAAGGATTTGAGGAATGTGTGCTATCTTTGGCCTTATCGGTTCATGTTCAGGTTTTGGGAAGACTCAGAGTCTATGCTTCATGTGGATGATGTATAAGGAAAGGAATTCACTCGGTTGCTTCTTTGAGAGGGTGTTCATGTGCTAGTAGGGCCTTGGAGTTTGATTATATTCGAGAACAAGTCAGAGTGTGTGACTCTAAATAATGGTCCTAGTAGGTTCAAAATTAAAGTGTGGTGCCTAAGGATTTTGAGTCCGTGGTATGGTTAAGTATCGAGCTTCTGTAATGGATTATGAAAGGGTCTTGGAGTGTTCTATGTTATCATCGGTTTGTGGTGTAGAATTGGCGGAATATGAGAAAATAACTTTGGATTCGTAGAGGAATTATCAGAATGGGTGTACCATAGAAGATGCGGTTGTGCGCACAAGGAGGGTATGATTTAGTTCGCTAGTTTTGAGGCAACGTGGTGTCATGAAATAGGGTCACTCAGGATGAGTGTGGATTGGATTCATTATATTTTGAATGGAGGAATTATTATTTCTAAGGAAATTCTAGACTAAATTAGAAGAATTTGGTTCGGTTAGCAATGGTTGAATCGACATGATGGTGGAAATGATCAGTTCCTTCAGCGTGTTAGGTTATGCAGGTGATTTGTGGCGGTACGTGCGAGGCTTTACGGTTGCTGTAATTTGATTTATTTGGAGGCATTCGATTATAATGGCCTATTATGTGTAGATGGATCCCGGAAGAGTTATGGTGGTTTAGGCCACTACTTCATGATTGTATTTTCTACGGTTATGTGAATTAAGTCGCGTGTTGCAATGGTTCTCCTGAAATGAGTTAAGTACAAGGTTTATATATGATGGAATTTTTATTCTATTAGTGGTTCAGGAGTTATGATGGAATTATTTTACTCTCGCGTATTGGCATGTTAGGTGTAGTAAGCGGTATGGGAATTTGAAGTTGCGGATCAAGGTTGCGGTTTGGTGTAGACAAGGATATTACGAGCTTGGATGAGCACGAAAGAATTCAGATGTTTAGAGTAAGCTAATATTGTCTTTAGCATCAACTGAGATCGGTGTCCAGTGGAAGAGGCTTTGTGTACTGATTTGCGGATTCTCGATTTGCTTTATAACATTGTATGACCGGTGGTATGGATGTTCATGCTTTGTTACCTAGTGCGGAAGGTCATGGGAACGTATCCCACGGGAAGATTGTACACGTGTGACATGTAGTCACTTGATTGATTGAATATTGAAACCAAGTATGGAGATGATGGTACTATCGCTAATGCGAGAGCTTAGAGCTGGGAGGCGCTCTATTCATTTAGTTGTGAATTGTGGAAGTTTGTTTCGAATTGGAAGACTGTTCTTATGTATCATGAATAGGTTTGTTCTGGATCCTTGGAAGGTTATTAGTCTAATACGGTACGATCAGAATCGTCTTAAGGTCCGTGGATGGATCGATATGTGAATATGAGATTATCAGGTCGGATGTGTTCATTATAGCATAGCGTTGCTTACAGAGGGCTCTTCAGGCGTTGGATTTTATTTTTGTCGTCACCTATTCCGTGTAATCTCTATTGTTCCATGTGGGTTGTGAGACGGTATGATTATTTGCACTCGTATCGAGATCCCATGTAGTTTGTGGTGTTGTGAGAGTAGGATGGCTCTCGAGATGTAGGTCATTTATTGCACCTTAGCCGTGCTTGAGTTTTGTAATGTATGGCGCTATTTGTCTCCCCAGGGATGATATTATACACTTAGAATGCTTGTGGTCGATATTCGGGTATTTTGTACGTATGATCATTATGGCTCGGTAGGTATTTCCTTATAAATTATTATGTTAGGATCGGGTGGCACGCCACCACAGTATGCTGTTTGGATCATGTGGCACGCCACCACGAGTATCATGGTTGGATTGGGTTGCAAGCCGCAATAATGTGATGTTGAGTACAGTTTCCTATATCTATTCTTGTGTGTTTTGTTTCTCATTTTCTGAGGAAGGTTCATAACATCTTTTCAGTTGTTTAATTAGTTATGTGGGTTGAGTAGTTCTTTCCATAGTTCATGTTCCTTATGAGTCACACTCGAGTTTGTGATTTATTGGCATAATGTGGCATCATATGAGACTTTTGGCAGTGTCTGAGATGGCTTATTACCTGAACAACTTATACTGGGTGAGACGAGATTATTGGACCTGTGATCAATGCGATCGGATTATATGAGGCATATTAAAAATCAAATATTGTTATTTGGTTCATAATGGGGTAATGATTCTTGTCAGGAGGAGGGACTCAATGATTTCTCGACTCGACAGTTGGTTATGAAATTCTACACAACACTTCCATCGTAGCAGTATTGCAAGAGTTGGAACATGACTTATATGTGTCATGAGGTATGTTGTGGGCATCAGATTCATGGAATTTTGGCTATTGTGGTCAGGGGATTTTATTATGGTCATGTGGATCATACGGTGCATGGTATGTATTCAGTAAGGGCATACAATCATTTTGGTACAGCCTATAGAGATTTATACAGTTTCCGTGTGTTAGAATCTGGTATCATGGAGAAACTCCGGATGTTGGAATTTGACTCTAAAGCTTGCTAGCTAAGGTAGCAAGAAGTATCTTCAGTCTGGCTCGAGCTAATGTTCTCAACTGGGTTGTGGTGGCACGGGTAAGTGCACTAGGTGTTAAACACTGGTTCTGGACAACTCCAGAGCAGCTCTTAGTACGCTCGAGGGCGAACATATGTTTAAGTGGGAGAAAATGTAACGACCCGACCGGTTGTTTTGAGCTCTAGTGCGTCGTTCGCGGTTTGAGGCCTTGAGTAACTTTACTTCAGGTATTATGACTTGTACATGTGATAAGAATTAAATTTCGGGAAGTTCGAAGTTGTTTTTGAAAGAAAATTCTAATTTCAGAAACTTTAAGTTGGAGGAATTTACTGAGATTTGACTTTTGAGTAAAAGACCTCTGAATCGAGATTTGAAGCTTCCAACAGGTTCGTACGATGAATTTGGACTTGGGCGTATGTCCGAATCGGGTTTTGGATGACCCAGGAGCGTTTCGGCGCCTATTGTGGAAAGTTGGCATTTTGGATGAATTTCATAAATTTGGGTTGAAGTGTATTTTAATGTTATTGATGTCCGTTTGGAATTCAGAGCTTGGAAATAGCTCCGTGTGGTGATTCTGTCTCAGGAGCGCATCCGAATGTGGATTTGGAGGCCCGTAGGTCATTTTAGGGTCATTTGGCGAAAGTTGGAAGTTGGAGGCTTTTGGAAGTTTGATCGGGAGTGGACTTTTTGATATCACGGTCGGGTTCCGATTCCGAAAGTTGGAATAGGTCGATAAATGTCAAAGGTGAGTTCGTGCTATAGATGTACTATAAACTTAGGTTCACATCATGCTATAGATGTACTATTTGAGCAGTCTCTCGCCTATTAAATTCCTCTGTTTTACATTTCTACTTGAGACTAGACCTTTTATTGTAAGACTTTATGGGTTCATGATTAGTCACAGGATAATTTTTCTGCTCTTACGGAATGTCTCCATTATATATATGTTTCATTGAAAGGTTTTTATTAAAGAAATTACAACTCACAAGTTTATTCGTGAGTGGGATCAAGGACCCGTCAAAGCTTCATATTCTAATGGGATCGGGTCGTTCGCCTCAGCAGGATTATGTATTTTACTCTTATGGAATCGGGTCGTTCGCATCAGCAGTATTTATGTACCACACTATCATGGGAGTGGGCCATCCACCTCGACAGTTTAATAGATGCATCTATGGTTCATGCCGTTCGACTCTCGGCGGTGCACAGTTTAAATATTTATGTTGGATGGGGACGTACGACTCGACATTTCCTATATCATATCCTCATGGAATCATGTGTAATATTCGGCAAGAAGCCAGTGTATCTGTGAGTTTTCCTTATTTGAGTTATGACGATCTATTTGATGAGATCCACTATATCTATACATATGCTCCGGTTAAGGAAGAAATTTTTGATGGAGAGCTTGATTCATCGTAAAGAAGGAGATGTCGACCCCTCGTTACTACTCTTCTGGGGTTAGGCTAGATACTTACTGGGTACACGTTGATTTACGTACTCATACTACATTTGTTGCACAATTTTGTGTAGGTATATATATGTCTAGTGGCCTTGTGAGAGAAGAGGCATGTATGCATGCGGGGACTTAGGTGAACTACATTCCATATTACGACCCGCAGCTGGCAGAGTCTCCTTCATAGTATTTATATTTTTCCTGTCCAATTTGTATTCTAGACAGATGCTGTATTTTATTTTATATTCCTAGTTGACGCTCATGCACTTGCGACACCGAATTTTGGGGTGATTACGGGTTGTTCTATATTGAAATTGTTAAAAATTTCATCACTTACTCTGTATATTCCATCTTTTACTATTTTATTGAAGAAAATATGATATTAAAAATATTAAAATGAGAACCAAATTAAGTATTTATTTTTAGCTTGCCTGGCAACGGTGTTCGGCGCCATCACGAACTTTAATGGATTTTGGGTCATGACACTACACTCTGCACTTCTTGTGCATATTTTGGTGCTGGCCCAAGATGATCGTGAGGTTAGCTGTTGGATTCATTCGACATGAGACCCAAGGTAGATCTGCTGGCATCCGCAGACCCTGGAGTCCCTTTCTAGATACTTTACTTTAGTGTTTCTTTCCTTTCAAAACAGTGTATTTCCTTTCAGACTCTATCTGTAGTAAATCGTAGTAGTTCATGAATTGTAACTCTAGATCCGGGTTGTAGTATATAATAATGCTTTTATATTATCCCGCACTCGTTTTATTCTGTTTTAGCTCATTTGTTGTGATTTACTAGATTTAATAAGGATTTACTTAATCATTCTCTAACGTTGGCTTGCCTAGCAAATGAAATATTTGGCGTCATCATGGTCTCGAAGGTGGGAATTCCGGGTCGGGAAATCGACTAACTTTGTTCTTGGTTGACTACTATTGTTCAAAAGATATATGTAATACATAGTAAGGAAAAAAAGAGAGAAACCAAATTTAATATTGGGTTGTGTACCGGTTTGGCACCTACATCCAATTCCTATGGTTCAGTTCCATGATTTAGTCATGAATTTCATCATTTAATTTGCGGAATTGAAGTGAAAATTCGGGGAAAGATGGAAGAAAAGTTTGAGAATTCTTTTGGGGGATTTGAATGGGCATTTGAGGTCGGATTTAAATGAATTTGATATGGGTAGACTCGTGAGTGAATAAGTGATGTGTGGCTAGAATTCGTGATTTTAAGCATTATATCCCTCGCATTTTATGAGCTTT
>ML399837.1:0-10940 GCA_005239525.1 Nicotiana knightiana | reverse complement strand
TATATATATATATATATATATATATATATATATATACATAAACTACTAGTAACACAGGGTTGGGTTATAGTATATGACACTGTATAACCTACTCAGATGCATTGTTGAATTATACATACGTTATAGTATTACAGTGAAGTGTGTGTGTGTGTGTGTATGCGTGAAGACGGTTAGTAACACATGGTCGGGTTATAGTATATGATATATACTGTATAACCTACTCAAATGCATCGTTGAATTATATATACGTTATAGTATTATAGTGAAGTGTGTGCGCGTGTATATATATATACATGAAGTGCTAGTAACACAGGGTCAGGTTAAAGTGTATGATACTGTATAACCTACTCAGATGCATCGTTGAATTATATATACGTTATAGTATTATAGTGAAGTGTGTGCGCGTGTATATATATATACATGAAGTGCTAGTAACACAGGGTCAGGTTAAAGTGTATGATACTGTATAACCTACTCAGATGCATCGTTGAATTATATATACGTTATAGTATTATAGTGAAGTGTGTGCGCGTGTATATATATATACATGAAGTGCTAGTAACACAGGGTCAGGTTAAAGTGTATGATACTGTATAACCTACTCAGATGCATCGTTGAATTATATATACGTTATAGTATTATAGTGAAGTGTGTGCGCGTGTATATATATATACATGAAGTGCTAGTAACACAGGGTCAGGTTAAAGTGTATGATACTGTATAACCTACTCAGATGCATCGTTGAATTATATATGCGTTATAGTATTACAGTGAAGTGTCTGTGTGTATGTGTGTTCATATATATATATATATATATATATATATACATGAACTGCTAGTAACACAGGGTCGGGTTATAGTATATGATACTGTATAACCTACTCAGATGCATCGTTGAATTATATATATATATATATAAAACACGCTTCGTTGTACAATTTTAACTACATATATAGCATGTTAGAGTATATTTTAGTGTATTCATCCCTTGTATTACAAAAGTGTTAACTGATTACATTTATATTATTTAGATAGTATGATATTTAATTTTGATCAATGTTGAACTAAAAAGAGACCAACTTTGGTCGCTTTTTATATAGAAATCAAAATTAGCGACCAAAGTTGGTCGCTAAATATAAATTAGATTTATTTTATATTTTAAAATATTTAAAATAATAACATGATTGTTAAATGTTAGAATTGGGTCCCAGATTAGCGACCAAAATTGGTCTCTATCTGCTTCCCATTTATTATGTTGGTCGCTAACTTTAAATTATATCTATTTATATTTTATAATTTTTTTAAAATAATAATATAGTTAATAAAGTTTTATATCTGGTCCCAGATTAACGATCAAAGTTGGTCTTTATTTTCTTACAGTACAATAAACGACCAGCTTTGGTCACTAATATGAAATGTTATTTATTTAAAATTTATAATTTTTTAAAATAATAATATAATTATTAAAAATTTTATAACTGGGTCTCACTTTGGCGACCAAAGTTGGTCGCTAATTTTACTATATCTTTGACCAAGCAAGTCTGACTAATCCGGTCAACATTTTGACCGGATTATCGACCAAATACCGACCAACTGTGGTCGCTAAATTATTTAAAAGAATTTTTAAAATTATTTTATCCAACTTAGCGACCAACGTTGGTCGTTTTTTTTTTGATAGACCAATTTTGGTCGCAAATCTTTGGTCGCTTTTTGCCGGATTTCTAGTAGTGCAAGTTGGTTGACGCCCCTAAAGAAGCTGGAAATATTAAGGTATATATTATTCAAAATTTCTTGGTGTTAAAGTTCATTCTTCGGTAGAAGTTTACATAGATCGTCATCAAATTATACACCAGAAAATTACATATATATCTTCAATCTCGAGAATTAATCTGTCTCAGAAGACTCGATTAGGCTTATTAATTACTATATGTACTAAAAATTACGTCATAATTGTCATATGGTTTATAAAGAAAAAAGGCAGCACACTGCACTAAGCTCCCGCTATGTGCGGGTCCTTGGAAAGGCCGAACCACAAGAGTTTATTGTACGCAGTCTTGCCCTACATTTCTGTAAGAGGCTGTTTGCACGGCTGCATTTATAAAGACTTCAAAAAATATTTTGTACTAGTTACGAGTAAATTGTATCTCATATTTAATTTTGTAAAAATGTCACGACCCCAAATCCTAACAGGTCGTGATGGCGCCTATCGTGGAACTAGGCTAGACAACCATCACATAACTACACATTTGTTTTAATATAATTTCTCAAAAATCAATAATAACGAGAGCGACATAGCATAAAAATTTTCTCTAAGTCTTTAAGTAAACATAATAATATAATCTACTGTCTAAAGAAAACCCCCAGGACTGGAGTCAACCGATCACGAGCATCTAAGAATAAAACTAACACTGCTAATATCATAAACCGTCTCGAAATAAAATACTAATACTAATGAAGGAAGGGAAATGGAGAAGCTACGGACGCTGGACAGCTACCTCGAAATCCCAAAAGCTGACGATAACGAACTCGGATGGCTAATGCTCCGAACCAGTACCTGGCTCTGCACACAGAGGTGCAAGGACTAATGATGAGTACGCCAACTCAGTAGTAATGAAAATAAATCACAGTTTGAAGAATAAGAAACACACAGCAACAAATACACCAATCCACAAAACCGTAAAATATCAAGTCTCAATAAAGTATACATAAGTTCGAAAACCAGTTTCTGTAAAAAAAATCCTTGAAACAAGTATAATTTCCAATATTTCTCAGTAAAACTCCCAAAATATCAGTTTGAAAGATGAAACGAATCATAATCAAAATCTCAGCAAAATATCATTTTTAAACCGCCCATCGGAAAAAATCATCACTTGTAATCAGTCACTCAGCACCTCACCATCATTCAATAACAGTCACTCAGCACCTCACAATCACTCAGCATCAGTCCCTCGGGCAACCTCACTGTCACTCATGCCTACCAATCACTCATCAGTCGGCACTCGCACTCAGTAGGTACCTGCGCTCACTCGGGGTGTGTACAGACTCCGGAGAGGCTCCTACAGCCCAAGCACTATAAACAAGCCAAATCATGACATCAATCACTCTCAGGCACTCGGCCTCTCTCATATCATAACATCCTCACAATATTGGCCCTCGGCCTCACTCAGTCAGACACTCTCAACATGCCACTCGGGCCATAAATAAATAGGGTTCTCGACCCAAAATAATATTTCATTTCAAGAATTAATATCAACAAGCGGTGAGTGTCAAAGCAATTTATCAGGAAAGACTGAGTGTAAAATCATAATTTTTAAGTGATGAATTATCAGGAAAATAGTCCCTAAGGGGTTAAAATAGATTGGCACTAGGCCCCAAACATGGCTTACAGCCCAATTATATCCAAAACATGATAATACTATAAAATATATACTTTAAAAGCAGTTTCACAACTCAATAGTTGCCTAAAACAGAATATTTTTCCAAATTTCCAGTTCGTGCACGCCCCACACTCATCATCTAATGTGTGCGTCACTCCAAAATCCGTGAAAGGATGTAAAGTCCAGGGTTTCACACCCTCAGGACAGGATTGAAAAATATTACTTACCTTAAACTAGCCTGAAAAGCTACTCCGTAATGCGTTTTCCCCTCGAATCAACTTCCGAGTGCTCCAAATTTATAAAGATGAGATCTTTCTTATTAAATTGTGCTAAGGGAATGAATTCCAATTGAAAAATACCAATTTTAGCCAAAACCCGATCCCCGGGCCCGCGTCTCGGAACTCGACAAATTTTATTCCAAAATATTCTTCATCATCTCACGAGTCTGTACATATAAAGAACTCGAAAATCGGAGTTTGTTTGACCCTTCAAATCATCCCTAGAAGGTCTCATAATCTCAAGCCTTAACTCCACCTTTTTCTACTGATTTTCATGAATTAAACACTGATATTTTGTTCCTTAGTCACAAATAATCTAGTTTTAGCATCCAATACCATTACCTCAATGAAGAACAACGATTTCCTCTCTTCAAAATCGCCTCAAAGCTCTTTTCCCGTTCAAAAATGGTGTAAAAGAGTTTAATGGCCGCGAAGGTTTTTTTTTAATATTATTCACCCGAGTACTGTTCACCCGAGTTAATATTCACCCGAGTTACTGTTCATGTTGTTATGAAAAAAAAAATGCAGCAGATTTTCTTCTAGTCTAAATTGATCCGTTAACCTTTCGAAATCCACCCGAGGCCCTCGAAAATCTCAACAAATATACCAACATGTCCCATAATATCATTCGAACTTAGTCGAGCCTTCGAAACACCAAAAACAACATCAAAACACCAAAATCACATCAAATTCAAGCCTATGAACTTTGAAATTCCTAAACTCCACCAACGATGCTGAAACTATCCAAAACAATTCCGATTGACCTGAAATTTTCCAGACATATCCAAAATGAAATTACGAACTTGTTCCAACTATCGGAATTCCATTCCGACCGCGGTAGCCTATTTTCCATTGTCGGCCGAAAATCGCCAAAAACAAACTTTCACCAATTCAAGCCTAATTCTACACCGGACATCAAAAAAATATTCCGGACACACTTCTAAGTCCCAAATCACCTAACGAAGCAATCCGAGCCATAAAATCCGCATTCCGAGGTCGTTTACCAATAAGTCAACTTCAACTTTTCCAACTATAAGGCTATTTTTATAGGCTAAATGACTAAATTCTTGCTACAACCATTTCGATTCCGAGCCTACCAACTCTAACATATCATAAACAGTATAACCAACCTATGACAAGGAAAAAATAAGAATAATAATGTAATTTCTACGGAACGACCGACCGGGTCGATACATTCTCCCCCACTTAAACACACGTTCGTCCTCGAACGTGCCTAGAGTTGTTCCAAACACCACAAAATTGCTGTGTAACCTACCATGCACATATTCGGAGGTGATCCCATGTCACTCTGCCCCATATAAGTCTAATAGCACAACACAGTTGAAATTTCAAAATCCAATCTTGATCCATAAACCTTAGAACTACATTTTCACAATAGTTGCTTATAACTCCTTATCACAATAGTTGCTTATAACAACCCAATACCGGTAAATAACCTCTCATCAAGAAAAGCCTCGTTCTAACAATTTCATATGCTGCCGATGATGAAAGGAACACGCAGAATCTAGTAACCATTCGTCTGATCAGCATCAATACCACTATACCATCCAGAGCCATAACTTGTGCAACTCGTGCACTCAATAACAACATCCCAAAAGCTCAATTTATAAAATAAAGAAGGCTCACACGAGAGGACTATCCTGCCATTAACTATTACCATCACGGCATCATGCTAGAAGCCTGGCCCACACTGTAAAATCAGAACACACGAATCTGACACCAAGGGTCATACCTCTACCTAACTCTACTGCAAAGCGTGATCCCATCCAACCGCTGGACCACATGAAATACTCCAATACACCTTGCTCAAAATCAATAACCATGTGAAATTCGACATCAATTACTCAAAGTGCATTGCCATAACCCTAGGGGAAATCGAACGATACCATGCCATCCGAACCAGAAAGAATATAACCAACACGTCTCAATCCTGCAACACCCAATTACTTACCTTACTCAAATCTCGCTATAAAGCCCAGATAGAATCACACCCTATGCACATACAACCAATGATCACAGCTCCTCGAAACACTGAAAGGTAACTCATAGATCACTCAAAAACACGAATAAGCTCAGTGATAATCGAATGGTACATCCCTCAACAATAGCAATTTGGGGTCAACAATTCCGACTCAATGTAGAACACATACCCATACTGGCCTACCAATAATTATATTCTAAATCAACTCTGGTCATCACAACAGGTAGATAACTCTCCAAAGGTTCATAATGATTGAATCATGACCTATACTAACAACTGACTAGCTTTGCTCGCATCCTCGTAGTTCACAACTACAAAAATAATATGTTCCTGAAAACTCCCAGTCTCAAAATCCATGAGGCGCACCAATTACCATATCTGATCCCAATTCCACCACTCAAATATATAACACGCCCCTAATACTTTATCATTTCACGAGGGATACCCCCATAATTCCTCTGTGTCACCAAGAAACCTTGAATATCAGCAGTCGATCCAACAAGAGAGCGTCGTAACACCAATGAAGCACCCTTATTCAAACACATTACCTTAAACACATTGTCCTTAATCAATGTATACTCTCATCTAGCCACCTAATAGTGGTATCCTTTACCTAATCATCTGAAACTACCAGTTCTGACCTTCCTTCCAGAACTGAACCGTGACCTCACATATGCCACTCTCCATTATACACAAAATACCGCATCCGCCATGCAATCCTATGATGAATATGAGAACTTCATGCTCCCTTATTAGCCACAAACAACTACGTACCCAACTAGCCAAGAACTTTCCATTTGATCCCATCTAGAAGCAAAATCACTATACATCACATGACCCTCACGCCAGTAGAAATATAACCTCTGCCCGTGGTAGAACCATCCAGAACTACCGAATCCCATTAGTACAACACCAAACCGGCAAGACTGAATCCTTCTAACTCAACCATGCTACGCATGCCACCAAATCCCAAGAGAATTTCTAAGAAACACCTATAAAAAATCATTACCTCATTAACCCCAAAGAACTCTCCATATCCCTTATTATGATGATCTGACCTACTACTAAGTTGTCCTATTTATCCATGTTCCTTCTGACTTACTTTCGAATTGATACTTTTCCTTACCATGATACCGAAATTCTCAATCCAGATTCACCACATGAAACCCGAGCATAAAATAGACCATCTTAGGCTCATAAGCCGCTGAATACTCTCTCAAATATTCCCCAAAAGTACCACATTAGAAATACCTACCCTGAAGAGACTTCCTGCGAATTTAAAGTCATTACCTTCCCTTTCCTGATACTGATGGATAGAATCCATGATAATGTAAATACACCACAGGCCTTGACACCTTACCCGTAAATCTCAATTCTAGCCCTTCTCACACCGAAGATCCTCGAGCACTACATATAACCTTGAATCCGTCTGAACCATTCTCGAACGTCATTCACTCTACGCAATTTCAATTACACTAACGAAGTAAACAGAACGACTTGACCCCGCTTGCAATCCACATACTAGGAAAGTAATCCACACATTTGGAGCAACAATCAAACTCATACACTGCACACACTACCCTTTCAAGTACACCTCAATCGTTCAATAAATTCCATTATCTATAAGGTACATTACAACCTGTATCGAAGAATTTCCCGTTACTCGAGCCATTCCCAGACTCCACCTCTACAGAGCACTAACTAATTCACCAACATACCTCGAACCAAAACAATTACAACACATAGTCGTGTAATCAACTTATCAATAAAGAACTCTTCCACTTGTCTAAAAGCCAAGGATCAAGAAAAACAATAACTCACGATGCCCACACATTATCACTGCCACCATACTGTGGTGGGATTCAACTAAATCCTTCATACGCTCATATGACCCAGACCATCTAACCCTCAACTCGTATGCAAATCTCACATTCACCATTGTAATGGTCATGCCAACTCCCACAAGCGATCTAAACTCAAATTACAACATACATTATTTACTGATAGAGAGAACTTACTACAGATCAACATAAGGGTCACACACCTCAGGACAACCCTTAGGAGATACCCCTGCCTGCTTAACCTCAGAATGATATCTCCCTATACAATTACGAAAATCATAGCTATCACGCAGTCATTATACCTTCCTACATTAAAACACAACCACTGCCTTCCCCCAAGACATCCCATTAAGCGGTACAAGAACCTGAAGCTGATGGCAATAACACTGGGCTGTGGCCAAGGAATTCTTGAGCTTCTGGAATCTCTATTCACACTCGTCTGACCACATAGATACCTTCACTGGACACCACGTGTCCTAAGAATGCTACTGAACTGAACCAAAAATTTACACTTGGAGAACTTCGAACAAAGCTTCTCTTCCCTATATCCTTGTAATACCATCATCAAATGCTGATTATGCTATCCCTGGCTACGAGAGTACGACATGATGCCATCAATAAATGCAATAACAAAGGAGTTATAACACGGCTGAATACGTCGGCAATCAAATACATGACCGCTGCTGGGGCATTGGTCAGCACAAAGGACATCACCAGGAACTCATAACACAATAGAAGGATCCGCTTCACTCCACATCTAAACAACATAAGAGGTCATTCACTACACTCACAGCTCGAGGCCATATTCTAACTTAAGACTGAAGTCAATTACTCAATGATTCTTGCTACCTCCCCTGCTAATCCATTCTTGCCACAATCAAACAACCTGAACCCATCTAACTATCAATCACACTCACCACGTAGTCTTCTAGTCACAAGGTTCCATCAATAAGGACACCAACGGACATATAAGTCCCCAAAAACATGTGCTCACACAAATGAAATCTCAACACTTAAGACACAGACAAAATCCGGCCTTAAGTCCTTCCGACTGGCCCATTATCAACATGCTAAAAATAACATCTCACCCATGAAAGTCATAAGCCGACGACGCACAACTGATACCAAGCGCTCACGTGCGCATTCGAATACATGAAAGCAATTCAAAGAGTTACGTTTGGATGAATAAAATGGATTCGCACGACAAGAATTCATGAATGTGGAATGTTTCCTAAGGGTTCTGCAGCCTATCGAAGATAAGTACAGACGTCTTCGTACCGATCCACAAGACTCTACTAAACCTTCTCATGACCGTTGAGTCCTATGTAACCTAGAGCTCGGATACCAACTTGTCACGACCCCAAATCATAACAGATCGTGATGGCACCTATCGTGAAACTAGGCTAGCCAACCATCACATAATTACACATTTGTTTTAATATAAAATTTCTCAACAATCAATAAGAACGAGCGACAGAGTATAAAAAATTTCTCTAAGTCTTTAAGCAAACATAAAGTTATAATTTACTGTCTAAACAAATCTCCCAGGACTGGCGTCAACCAATCACGAGCATCTAAGAATAAAACTACCATTGCTAATATCATAAACCATGTCTAGGAATAAAATATTAATACTAATGAAGGAAGGAAAATGGAGAAGCTGCGGACGCTGGACAACTACCTCGAAATCCCAAAAGCTGACAATAACGAACTTGGATGGTTACTGCTCCGAACCAGTACCTGGGTCTGCACACAGAGGTGCAGGGAGTAATTATGAGTATGTCAACTCAGTAGTAATGAAAATAAATCACAGTCTGAAAAATAAGAAACACACAGCAACAAATACACCAGTCCACAAAACCGTAAAATATCAAATCTCAATAAAGTATACATAAGTTTGAAAACCAGTTTCTGTAAAAAATCCTTGAAACAAGTATAATTTCCAATATTTCTCAGTAAAACTCCCAAAAAATATCAGTTTGAAAGATGAAACGAATCATAATCAAAATCTCAGCAAAATATCATTTTTAAACCGCCCATCGGGCAAAATCATCACTTGTAATCAGTCACTCAGCACCTCACCATCACTCAATAATAGTCACTCAAGACCTCACAATCACTCAGCATCACTCCCTCGGGCAACCTCACTGTCACTCATGCCTACCAATCACTCATCACTCGGCACTCGCACTCAGTAGGTACATGCGCTTACCGGGGGTGTGTACAGACTCCGGAGGGGCTCCTATAGCCAAAGCGCTATAAACAAGCTAAATCATGGCATCAATCACTCTCAGGCACTCGGCCTCTCTCATATCATAACATCCTCACAATATTGGTCCTCGGCCTCACTCAGTCAGACACTCTCAACATGCCACTCGGACCATAAATAAACAGGGTTGTCGACCCAAAATAGTATTTAATTTCAATAATTAATATCAACAAGTGCTGAGTGTCAAAATAATTTATCAGGAAAGACTGAGTGTAAAATCATAATTTCTAAGTGAGGAATTATCAGAAAAATAGCCCCCAAGGGGTTAAAACAGATCGGCACTAGGCCCCAAATATGGCTTACAACCCAATTATATCCAAAATATGATAATACTATAAAATATATACTTTAAAAGCAGTTTCTCAACTCAATAGTTGCCTAAAAAGGAACATTTTTCCAAATTTCTAGTTCGTGCACGCCCCACACTCGTCATTCAGTGTGTGCGTCACTCCAAAATCCATGAAAGGATGTAAAGTCCGGGGTTTCACACCCTTAGGACAGGATTTAAAGACATTACTTACCTCAAACTAGCCCGAAAAGCTACTCCGCAATGCGTTTGCCCCTCGAATCAACTTCCGAGTGCTCCAAATCTATAAATTTCCGCGTTTTACTGTTCATGCTGCTGTGAAAACAAAAAGCAGCAGATTTTCTTANACACCAAAAACAACATCCAAACACCAAAATCACATCAAATTCAAGCCTATGAACTTTGAAATTCCTAAATTCCACCAACGACGCCGAAACTATCCAAAATATCTCCGATTGACCTGAAATTTTTTAAATACTCTTGAACTATAAACATTAATTATAACTTACACTGCGTTCTATGTAGTTGAATATGTAAAATTATTTCAAAGATAGACAGTGTTATTTGTGTATTTTCGTATTCTTTGATTTCTGTTACTACTTGTTATTGCTTTCGTTTCGTCTTTCTGATTGCAGTACCTAGTGTTAGTTTTGTATTTTTTCTTTGGTTTTGTGATTGGTGTGCTTGTTGTTCCCTTACTTTTACCTTTCCTAGCCGAGGGTCTAGCGGCCGGGAACAACCTCTCTGCCTTCTTGAAGGTTAAGATAAAGTCTGCATACACACTATCCTCCCCAGACCTCACCTGTGGGATGATACTGAGTTTATTATTGTTGTTGTTGTAATATAATAATTCAAAAACATTCAGG